>VSMD01075478.1:0-30537 GCA_008750895.1 Mirza zaza | reverse complement strand
TATGTCGTATGCATCATAGATGCCTGTTTCACTAGCAATCTCTTTAGTCATTTTAGTGTAATTTGGAAAGTAATAGACAACCTTCTCTGAACCCCAGAGTGAGCATAACACCACTACGCTGAGACCTGAGCCTTGAAAGATCTGATTGCAGAACTCATTGCAATATCCTCATCTCACTCTCTTTTCTCAGGGTTCAGATAGAATGTGTCCTGTGGTCAAAATGTCTGCTTTGCACGTAAGTGCAGACATCACTTATGACAATATTCAAAGTGAAGACTGAGCCATGTAGTCTGCTCACCGGCTCAGCCATTGTGCCTCTTCAGCAGATAAGAGCATAAATGTTGGCATAGCCAGCTGATTCTCTGTCATTTCTGACAACCTGTGGAATGTCCAATGTGGGAATTTCAAACAACACTGTCCAGAGTATGCCAGGAGATCCAGTTATGCACCATTGGGCTTGGTCTTTTTGGTTCACCTCTGGCTTCCATCACTGGGAGACGAACATGAGACAATACAAAGCATGGTGTTTACAAAGAATCTGTTAATTGGCAACGGAGGATCCTATTGTCTCCAGAATCTGGATTCTGAACACTGAGTTTGAGACATGGAAAGGATGCTTTCCCCAGCATTGTGCCTCAGATGGCCTCCTGCGTGGCCTGAGCTACACCAACTGAGGGTTTTCCTGGATATGGACATCAGGAACATTTTCTTTTTCAACATGAGTCATATGCCCACTATCTTTACAATCCCCAAACTTCTTCATCTGAGCCACTGTACTCATTTCTTACTTCTTAAATTCTATGTAATGTTGATCAAGGCTTCCAAAGTATCTAAAGAATCCCTCATTTTCAGAGGAATGTGAAATTATATTCCCATCTAATTGGAATTGATTTTATATAATACAGCTTCTGTGTCACCTTGCTTGTATGTTTTGTAGCAACAGTATAATAAAAATTCTATGCCAGGCCAATAAGGCATGAATAATTTACTGTAGAGGCAATGGAGAACCAGTTATGACAGGGGAGTGTTTATATTTGAAAAAAATAATAATGCTGAACTCTGCAGATATATTGGAAAAATACTGAATTTTTTAAAATTCTATTGGAGTGTTATATATCACAGGATAAGCAGAGATTTGGAAATGCTTCTTTTATTAGACCAGAAAAATGATCAAATATAAATCTGGACAAACTAGAAAGTCTGGGTAGATGTTGGCTCTAGTGACACCAATATAATCACATCCTAGCATCACTTCCAAGTAAGAAGTATCAGAGGATTGTGGTTCCTTCAAATGCAAGCTCCCACACACCAAGACATCCATTGAGAAAATAAAGCCGTGCTTTCCAAAGTATTCAGCATTCATTTAACATGTTTGTTCTTCTAAATATTGCAGAGTAGGATGAAAATTCCAAAGATAAGGGAGTGTAGCACAGAGACAAAGACAACCACAGACACACTGAACCACACTCCATAATCACACTGCCCGGACTGTCAGGGAGTAGCCCTGAGGTCACAGCCCCCAGTGCCAGGACGTGCAGTCACAGGACCGGGTGTGCCAGCAGGACACATGCACACATGAAGCAGGAAAAGCCTGCATGAGAAGGCTACTTCAGGTTGCCCCCGTCAGAGTAACACACCCCTGGCCTTGTACTCCTCATCCACCCACAGTGGATGGGAAATGGTCAGGTGCGGAACGTTTTCCTCCACGTCTGTCAGCAGCATCTGAGTTTCCTCACCAAACACAGACTTGTCCAGCCTGGGAAGACAGAAATAAAAGTTTCCTTTGCACATGATTACTTGCCTCTCTGCATCCCGATACCTTCTTCTCCTTGTCATTCTTCCCTAGAAAGGCTGGGAGAATGTGTGGAATTTGAAGAGAGAGCAGGAATCTTTCCTATTGAATCTGACTTGCACTGAAAGTCCATCTATGGCATGTATCAAGAAGTTAAGATTTGAGTAAAACAAACAAAACAAAAATTTAAGGTTAGGTGACAATGAAAACTTTCATTCATTGGATGTTTATATGCCTAGGCACTTTTGTTGTACATTATACATAATGTGGTTTTTTTAACTTAAATAATATATTATAGACTTTTCTCAAACATACAGAGACTAGTATGATGAATTCATGTACCCATCACAAGTTTCAATAATTATCAATATTTAGACTTTTCTATTTACACCCCACCCACTTTTGAAAGGTAATTTAAAGTACATGCTACACCCTTCAATACTTCAGACATTCTTTTTGTTAAAAAAAATTACAGGGCCAGGCGCGGTGGCTCAAGCCTGTAATCCTAGCTCTCTGGGAGGCCGAGGTGGGCGGATCGTTTGAGCTCAGGAGTTCGAGACCAGCCTGAGCAAGAGCGAGACCCCATCTCTACTATAAATAGAAAGAAATTAATTGGCCAACTAATATATATAGAAAAAATTAGCCGGGCATGGTGGCACATGCCTGTAGTCCCAGCTACTTGGGAGGCTGAGGCAGCAGGATTGCTTGAGCCCAGGAGTTTGAGGTTGCTGTGAGCTAGGCTGACGCCACGGCACTCACTCTAGCCTGGGCAATAAAGTGAGACTCTGTCTCAAAAAAAAAAAAAAAAATTACAGGGCAAGACTAATACCATTTTTAATCAAGACATTTTGTTTCAGAAAAATGCAGATAGATAGCAGTTATTGTTAGAACAAAATCATACTGATGTCTTTTTTTGTTGGTTTTTTGTTTTTTTTTGTTTTTTGTTTTTTTTTAAGACAGAGGCTCACTCTATTGCCCAGGCTAGAGTGCCGTGGCATCAGCCTAGCTCACAGCTACCTCAAACTCCTGGGCTCAAGCAATCCTTCTGCCTCAGCCTCCTGAGTAGCTGGGACTATAGGCATGCACCACTATGCCCAGCTAATTTTTTCTATATATTTTTAGTTGTCCAGCTAAATTCTATTTTTAGTAGAGATGGGGATCTCACTCTTGCTCAGGCTGGTCTTGAACTCCTGACCTCAAGCTATCCTCCCACCTCGACCTCCCAGAGTTCTAACTTCAGACATTCCTAAGTCCACCTTGGAAGCAGCTGTGGTCAAGCATATTGTCTGGAACTGAGTGTCTGGAGCCTGCACGGCTATTTTCAAGGTCTGGGTAAACCCCTCTCTGGGCATGGGTGTCTTATTCCACAAGGAAGGGCAATATTAGTGTCCCTCATGGGCTGCTATGAGGATAAAGTGAGTTAATGTACTCCGGTGCTTAAACCTGTGCCTTTCTTTGTGGGATATCTGTCCACATCAGCTCCAAGACCCTCCTGCCTCATTCTCAGCCGGTCCTGCCCTGACCACAGCCTCCCGGCCACTCTGTGCCTGCAACCCTAGCACTGCTCAGTGTCTCACCTGTTACTCTGACACATCACTCCTCCCCATCCCAGTACAGAATAGAGGGCATGAGGGCAGACAAGTGAGCTGTTTTGTCCATGGCCACATCCTCAACTCCTCATGCCAGCAAGCATTTAAATACCCATCCACAGATGTCAAATAGGAACACTCTAAATGCAAATATAATTTTCACAATATTAACTGCTGCTCTTTATTGAATGTATTTCTGAGTTAAGACTCTGATCAGCCCTTTATAGCAACAGTCCCCAACCTTTTGGGCATCAGAGACCGGTTTCATGGAAGACAACTTTTCCATGGACTAAGGAGGCGAGGGGGTGTGTGGAGGGGTCTGGAGCTCAGGTGATGACGTGCAGCCCATTTCCTAACAGGCCACAGACTGGTACCGGGCGGTGGCCCTGGGATTGTGGAACAAAGCTTTATGGGACCCCTTCCAGCTCCGAGCTGGTGTTGCACACTCACGGGCAGTGTAGGCAGGAGACAGTGTTTACAGTAGAGCTTTGGTTCTACTGGTGCACCTGTGTCTCTCAGCGGACATTTGGCAATGTCTGGAGATATTTTGATTGATTTCACAATGGGAGGGAGGTGTTGGCAACTAAAGAGGTGATAGAGGACGAAGACATTGCTCAACATCCTACGATGGGCAGGATAGGCCCCCACAACTAAGAATGCTGCAGCCCAATGTCAGCCATTTGCTGAGGTTCACAAGGGATTAACCTCGCTCTGAGGTCACGTGTCACCTGGGGAAACAGCGTCCACTCACCCAAGCATCTGAAGGGCGCAGTCTGGGTGGCTCAGGGACTCACACAGCATCACCACCCCATCATGGTCCAAGGTAATGGAGTCGAGGTTCAGGGTCCTCAGTGTTTTGCAGATGATCAGGGCTGAGGCGAGGGCTTCACAACAGGCAGAGGTGAGCTGACACGTCTGTAGCCTGCAGAAGGGAGGCACAGCAGAGAAACAGCCTCGGCTTTGGGCAGGCTGGACAGCACCACATTGTTCCACACCAGCTCCATGCCTCTAAGCAGAGACTTCACCATTCAGACCAGCCATCCTCAACCAGGGTGACTGTGCCCTGGTGGACAGATGGCAGTGTCTGGTGACATTGTCCCAACAGGGGGATGCTACTGGCAGCTGGTGGACAGTGGCCAGGATGCTGCTAAACATCCTCTGATACAAAAGACAGCCCCACAGTCAAGAGCCACCCAGTCACAAATGTCGACAGTACCAAGATTGAGCAAACCCTGGGACAGCATTTCACATATCAGGTTGTTCCAGATAGACCTATTTTTATAAACCTGCTTCCCTGTAATCCTATTAAACCTCCAGCTTTTGCTACTCTTGAAATAGGGAAGCTCTCCCACGAGGATAAAGGCAGACACTCACCCAAGACACTGTAATTTACAGCTCGGATGCTTCAGAGCCTTACACAGCTGTTTGACACCAGCATCTTGGATGTTATTATTTGCAAGTTTCAGGGTCTTTAGCCTTTCATTGCAACTGAGAACAGCAGAGATGTCCTTACAGGAGACAGAAGTCAGGTCACAAGCCATCAACCTGGGGGAGAAATGCACACACACAAACATGTGTGCACTCAGGAAGCCCAGTCTTTAATGGCCCAGCTTGTTCTAATTTATTCACATGAAGCAAGAAATACCCAAGTGCTTCTCAGATGACAGTGAAGCAGCAGCGACTTCTCAGTTCTCCGCCTTACCTGCCCTGCTCCACCCCACCCGGCTCTTCCCTTCCTGGGCCTCGCTGTACTGCTCTCTCAGCCAAAATGCCCCTGCCCCAGTTGTCCGCAGAGCTCCCTCCTTACTGCCTTAAAATCTAAGCACCAATTCCACCTTCTCAGTGAGGGATCAGGTCCCCCATCCCTCTCCACCCACCATGCTCGGGATTCCCCACTGTACTGTCACCTGCCAGCACACAGATGACAGAAACGTGGTAGATGCAGAACAGAGGCTAGGTAGAGGGCAGATGGACAGATGGTAGATGAGTGACAAATAGATGATACACGTACGTGTACATACATACACACAAATCCACACAGATATGCATATGTCTCATATGTTTGTGTGTGTGTATGTCAGTGGCTTTCAGGCAGGCATGACTTTTGCCATCTGAGGGACATTTGGCAGTGTCTGGAGACTTTTTGGTTTGCCACACCAGTGCTACTGGCAGGAGGAAGGGGGGCAGGGGGAGGAGAAGGAGGCCCCCCACGACAGACAATGAACTGGGCCAAAATGCCAAGAGTGCCAAGATTAAGAAACAACAATATAAACACACATGCACACGTGTGCAACCTCACATGCACACACGTGCACATGTGTATATGACACTCCATAAATAGAAGTCCATGAGAACAGGGGTGGTGGAGTGTTTCATTCACCAATCTACATTATCCACCCAGAAGAGTCTGCAGTTCCCAGAAGGAATGAATGATTCTCATGCTATAGCTCCTGCTGTCATTTACTGAATGCATATTAAGAGTCATTGATAATAGTTTTTCATATGCATGATTCCAACTAGCCATCTCATTTCTTTGAGGTGGGACTACAGTTATCCTCACGTTACACCCGGGGAGAGGTGCATCGCATGCACAAGTTCACACAGCCCGTCAAGGGCACCCTGGACTCCAGTTTAGGCCTTTCTGGGACCAGAGACCCAATTCCAGGGGAACATGCTGTACTTCCTGTGTCCTCATAGCACCTTTGGTCAGGACCCAGGTGAGCACACCACTGCACATTCCTGGAGGAACCACATCCATCATCTCACATGATTACATATTTAGCAGACACAATTCTCTCCTGTCTTAGTCCATTCCGGCTGCTATAACAAAATACCACAGGCTGAAATATGTGGCTTATACACAACAGAAATTTATTCCTCAGCTCTCTGGAGGCTGGAAGTCCAAGACCAAGGTGCCAACAATTCAGTGTCTGGTGAGGGCAGCTTCCTGGTTCATAGACGGCATCTACTTACTGTGTCTATGTGTGGTGGAAGGGGCAGGGGCATCTTTTGGGCCTCTTTATAAAGGTGGAAGACCCCATCCACCCTCATCACCTACTCACCTCCCAAAGGCCCCACCTCCTAATACCATCACCTTGGGGGTGAGGAGTCAACGCATGAATTCTAGAGAGACACAAACATTCAGACAATGGCACGTCCACCTCTCTATTTCCTTCCCAGAATACCAATATCCAAAAGAGAAACCCCAACATTGAAGCACATCATCTCCAGTCCTACCACAAGTGCTGTATATTGCAGTTCGGGTGCTTCAGTGCTTCACATAGAGATGCTACTCCATCATCTTTCAGAAGATTGGACCCCAGATCGAGTAAGGACAGGGATCTGTTGCATAAAAGGGCTTGGGAGATGTAGTCACAGGAGACATGGGTGAGACAGCACTTCTTTAACCTGCAAAGAAACACACACACAATCTGCCAACCCACGTGAGCTTTACATAGTAATATTCTCATGTCTCCACATGAAAAGACTTTCAAGTTGTTCCTCGTACTCTGCCGTCACTTGAGAAAATGAGATTCAAACTTGTAGCAGCTACAAAAATATAGAAGAATGAATGTGGAACACAATGTCCTAATAAACAGAGTTTTGGGCTCCAGTCTCAAGTCAGGTCACCACCTGCTGAATGACCTTGGACAAAATCACCCATTCTTTGCAATAGAACATACTGCTGGCTTAATGGAATATACTGCTGCCCCGGCCAACCACCCAGCAGAGGAGGCAGTTCAGTCTGCATGTTAGCAACAAGTAAGAAGAGGAGACACTAGGAGAATTCAGTAATAACCCAGAATGCACGAAGCCCTGAACTGAAAGGAGTCAAATAAGTTCCTCTTTCTTGATTATGTGTATGTTCTCCTATCCCAGCACCCAGTATTCCTACAGGGACACCACCCCTCTTCATGATAACCAGGAGCGACTGAGCTCCAAATTAGATGTGAGGCATTTAAGGGCTGGTCTTGTACCTCCTGGATTCAGTGTCATGGTGCCTCTATGTTTGTATCCATTTACAGAGGAGGCAACTGAGGCATGAAGGAGGAACTCAGGTCTATCTACAGGTTCCGAGTTCTGCTGTGTCCCCCCAGTGAGCATTTGATTGCTGGGAGGATCCACGTGAGCGTGCACACTTCTGAAACCTCCCTCAGCATGCCTCCCCTGACCCACTTACATCAGCGTCTCCAGGACACAGTTCGGGTATCTCAGGGCTTTACACAGCGCCATGATGCCTTCATTCTTCACGGGGTTTTCTACCAAGGAGAGACGTTTCAGCTTGCTGTTGCCGATGAGGACGCGGACAATATCTTCACAAGCTTCACTTGTGATGTTGCACTTCCCCAGTCTACAAGTGAGACATGCCATGAGATGCCACCAAAGCTTTCAGTGGCTTGTGCAAGATTAGTCATAAACCAAATGATGCCTCCAACTCTAATCTTGCCCCTGCAAATCCCTTGTCTGTATTCCTGGCTTTTTGAAAACACAGACATAATTACGTGGCTTTCCCCATTAATCACTGATGGCTTTGCTCTGAAGTTAGCAAAAAGTCTAAGCCAGTAGTTATTGACTGGTAATGATTTTGCTTCTGGGAGAGATATTGTTGGTTGTCACAACAGAGGACACAAGGGATGCTGCTCAAGATCCCTGCGTAGGACAGACCCCCATGGCAAAGGGTCATCTGGAACTGGATAAATCTGATTATCTGATTATTTGTCAGTAGTGCTGTAAGAGACAGGAAAGACCACACTGCTTGTCCTACACTCACACACTCAGCATCGCACACGTCTGTGACCAGATGTATGACAAGTTCCCCCTCCACCACAAGAAGCATTTCTTCAATGGACACCAAGTTGGTGTCCTAAAATGTAAGTCAATCCTGACACTGTCCACGTGAAGTCAGAGTTAGACCCCCAGGGCGAGTTCTCAGTCCTACAAGACCGCCCTGTACCCCAGAGGCAGCCATCAGCCCCAGGCTAGGTTGCCTGTGCTTCCCACCAACTGACCACAACTCCTCTTAGGGTTTGGCTAATTGGCTAGAGTGGATCGCAGACCTCAGAAAAACATTTAAACATTTAATAAATGAAATAGTAAAGGATACAGATGAACGGCCAGATGAGGGGATCTATAGGATCAGGTCTGGGAATGCCCCAAGTGCAGGAGCTTCTGTCTTAGTGGAGTTGGGATATGATGAGTGGATGTGTTTGCCATCCCAGAATCTCTCTGATCTCCATGCTTTTAGGATTTTTATGGAGGCATCATCAATTATTAACTCCATTTCTAGCCCCTCTCCCTTCCCTAGGGTTGGGGCTGAGGTTGAAAGTTCCAAGATTTTCATCACTGCCGGGTCTTTCTGGTGACTGCTCCACCCAGGACCCCACCAAGAGTGGCCTCATTAGAATCAAAGACATTCTGCTCACCAGAGAAATTCCAAGGGACTTAGGAGCTCTGTGGCAGGAACCAGGGATGAAGACCAATATACATATTGCTTATTATAAATCATAATATCACAAGTGCCAAGATTGTTAAACCCGGTTCCGAGATTTCATGCAGCTTAAAACTGACTGCCAATCAGGGCCCTGCCAATTTCTTAAAATCAGTCTCACCCCTCGTCCAACTGCAGTTGACCTTTGAACACCATGGGTTTGAACTGCCCGGGTCCACTTATACACGGATGTCCTTCCACCTCTGCCACCCTGGAGACAGCAAGACCAACCCCTCCCCTTCTGCCCCTTCAGCAGACTACTCAGTGTGAAGATGAGGAGGATGAAGACTTATGATGACCCCCTTCCACTTAATGAATAATATGTTTTCTCTTCCTTATGATTTTCTTAATAACATTTTCTTTTATCTAGCTTACTTTATTGTAAGAATACAGTGTATAATACATACAACATACAAAATAAGTGTAAATATGTGTCCATGTTGTTGGTAAGGCTTCCAGTCAGCAGTAGGCTATTATTAGTAATTAAGTTTTGGGGAAGTCAATGGTTATGTGCAGATTTACTACTGCACATGGGATCGGCACCCCTAACCCCCGCATTATTCAAGGGTCAACTGTAGCCGAGTTACATGGCTGCCTTCCAATTTCTCTTCTCTGTCGTACTCAAAGATCAATGCACATGGAAGTACGGATGCATGGATTCTTTGTTTCTACATTCTGATATTTTTTTTAAAAAAAGCTCCTGATTCTTCAAGCCTCTTTTGATTAAAAGTATAATGGGGATCTGTCCTCTCAGACCAGGAGGAAATTAGAGAAAAAATGGAGCAGAAGCAATATTTAAAGATATAATGGGAAAATGTTCTCACAAACCTGTGCAAACATTCATCCACAAATATAGGAATCTCAGTGAAGTTTTTAAAGTAGGATAAATACAAAGAAATACAAAAAACCACACATGATGGGGGGCGGAAAATCTTAAAATTAGCAAGAGAAAAGACACATTAAACAACATTGCCTTCAATTGGACAAAATACTGATGACTAAATTTAGAAAAAGTTTGGAAGCTAAAATATACTAGAACTGCATCTTTAAAGTGTAAGAGAAAAAAAGAGCATTAACAACATACAATTGTGATGTGTGAAAAAAATCTTCAGAAATAAAATCAAAAGAAAAGCATCAGTCCCACATATGAACCAGTGGTTGTCTGGCTTCCAAAGACAGTACTGTCATTCAGTTGAGAAAAAGTGGGCATCCAACAGTGCTCTGTGTTCACATGGAGAAAAAACTTCATATCACACAAAAGCATTCATTCAAAGTAGATCATAGCCTCAATTTTGTGTGGTAAAATAAGACTTTAAGAAAATACATAAAAAGATATCTTTATTACTTTGGCCTTAAAAAAATTTCTTAAACAAACATAAAAGGCATTCAAACATAAAAAATTGATAAATTAATTTTGATAAAGAACCTCTCCTTCATCCAAAGACAATGTTAAAAAATGTGAGAAATCAGGCCACACAGAGAGAAGAAAATTACAATGTATATATTTGACATAGAATTCCTTTCATAATATATTTAATAGAGAGAGCATCCATCATTCAGTTAAAAAAAAGACAAACAACCCAGTAAAACAATGAGCTTAACCAGCACATCACAACAGGAAGACCAAACAGTCAAACTTATGAAAAGGTGTTTAAATTATTGGTCGTTAGGGAAATTCACATTAAATCCACCCAGATATTGTGTTACAATCACAATGATTAGAATTTAAAAGATCAACACCATCAAGTACAGGTGAGGTGGTGGTACCAGTAGAACACTATAATCTAGTAAAGATGTTGGTAAACTCTTTTGTGATATCTACTAAAGCCAAACATACACATTCCCCGTGACCCACTTCTGGGTGCATGCTCAAGAGAAATGTGTGCTTACGTTTATGTCCCGAAAAGTAGGTACAAGAATGTTTATAGCGGCTTTATTCATGATGGTCAACCGTTGGCAATAGCCAAAATATTCAACAGCAGGGTGATTAAGCAGATTGTGGTATTCACACAGGGGGATAACATTCAGCAAAAACAAAAGACAGAAAAAGGAAACTAAAGACACTGGGGGAAAAAACCCAAATCTGCTACTATACAAAACATTATGAATGCCAGAAATGTAAAGCAAATGATATTGATAAAAAGCATAAATCCTATATGATCCCATTTCTGTAAATCTCAAGAACAGGAAACATAATTAAATCTAGAGCAAGGGAAGCATGAAAACCTAGGAAACAAGATCCTACAAAGAAGAGGCCCTTGTTGACGATGTTCAAGGAAGACAGCCACGGAGCAGGTACAAACACCATATTCTCCTGGTGGGCTCTGGACGCCAGTCTCTGGGAGAAAATACGAAAGAAAGGCCGGGCGTGGTGGCTCATTCCTGTAATCCTAGCACTTTGGGAGGCCGAGGTGGGCGGATCACTTGAGGTCAGGAGTTTAAGACCAACATCAGCAAGAGCAAGACCCTATCTCTACTAAAAATAGAAAGAAATTATCTGGACAACCAAAAATATATAGAAAAAATTAGCTGGGCATGGTGGTGCATGCCTGTAGTCCCAGCTACTTGGGAGGCTGAGGCAGGAGGATCGCTTGAGTCCAGGAGTTTGAGATTGCTGTGAGCTAGGCTGATGCCATAGCACTCTAACCCAGAAAACAGAGTGAGACTCTGTCAAAAGAAAAGAAAGGAAAAGAGAAGAAAAGAGGAGAGGAGAGGAGAGGAGGGGAGGGGAGGGGAGGGGAGGGGAGGGGAGGAGAGGAGAGGAGAGAAGAGAAGGGAAGAGAAGAGAAGAGAAGAGAAGAGAAGAGAAGAGAAGAGAAGAGAAGAGAAGAGAAGAAAAAAAGCCTTGTGCAAAAAGAAAAGAAAAGAAAGAGAAAGAGAAAGAAAAGATGAAAAAAAAGAAGATTCTTTTACCAGGGTGAAAAAAACTGAGTTGTTGGAAGGTGTGGGGAGATTTCACAATAAATACAGGAATCTAATCACAGGAAATTAGACATCTTTATTCAATGAAATTCTTAAGAAAGAAGAAAATGTAATATTTAGTATTAAGTTGTACTTTACTAAAGTTTTCAAAAATGCTAAGTCTAGTTTTACTGGAAGTTTCATAAAAACATTTTTTAAAAACAGCTATATGTATTAGATTAGTAAGATTTCCCAGTTTAATAACATACTATTGTTTTGTAAGATGTTACCCTTGGTGAAAGCTGGGTGATTGGTACATGGGACTTCCCTGTACTATTTTTGTAACTTCTCTTGAGTCTATAAAAATCATTAAGTAAAATGTAAACAACAATGGCAAAGTAGAATGGCTGGTGTAGAAAACCAGGTATTCGCCAGAAAGGTACCAAGACACGCATAAAGGCAGTGGTATCCACAAAAACAGTTGTCCAGGGCTACTGTATACTACGGATGGCTTTTGCCCAGTACAAGGGCCCCTGGGTTGATTTAAGCAAATAACCAGCCCACTCTGTTAGCCAAGCTGACCCCTCCCACCACCAGAAGAGATGCGTCACTCTTATGCATCCTAGAGCACTTCCTGGGTTTGCAATACCACCAACGTTTTGAACTAGATGATTCTTCGCAGTGTTGGTGTGGGAGCTGTCCTGTGCATTGCAGGGTGTTGAGAAGCATTGCTCACCTCCACCCACCCGGTGTCAGTAGCACCCTCCCCATTCAACTGTGACAACCAAAACTGTCTCCAGACATGGACATCCCCTGAGGGACAACATTGCCCCTGTTGAGAACAACTGAGTGAGAAAGAACTTGAGTTTGAAGACCACCCACCTCCAGTACCAAACTGAAGTCAATCAAGAAAACAGCTGGTTTGCCTCAAAAGGCAACATTTCCAGCTGTAAAATGTCTGTGATTCACTCCTGCTTTCCACAGATCTATTATTCAGTTCTTATACTAATGTATAAATGAGTAAGAAGTGCACCATCTGGGGGATGGTCATGCTGGAGACTCAGACTTGTGGGGGGATGGGGGGAATGGGCATTTATTGAAACCTTGAAATCTGTACCCCCATAATATGCCGGAAAAAAAAGTAATCGCAAAAAAAAAAATCTGGTACTCACAAAAACCCTGTGCAAATGGCATAACTATGAAATAGGGCTAAATACTAAGGAATTTTGTAAGTTACCCTGAGAAAGTTAGAGTAGAAGGGAAAAAAAAAAATCACCATGATATGGAGACAGCTCGAATGATGACTGAGATCGACAGCAATTCTATATGCTCAAACAACTCTTGCATAGAACCTGCCTCTTTCTCCTGATCAGTTGTGACACACGAAATTAACCGAATGTACGTGAATCCGTCAATTGTGTTTGCTGTGGTTACGGCAAAGAGACAATGAACCGAGAGAGACAAGCATATTCTCCTGGTGGATTAATAACTTGATTTTGTTTATTGCTCCCTCAGTGACTTCTCTTTGTTCTCTCTGTGGAGGAATGGATCGGCCCTGCCTATAAATCACCCAATTGGGATAGGGGAAGCCCAAATAATTTTCAAAAGGAAGAAATTACTTTGGGCAAGTCCCTTTCCCTCCAGCTCTGTGTTGTCATCTGCCAGGTTAGATTACACTTGTCGTCATTTACATGCTTTTTAGAGTTTCTATGAATATCTTTAAGAGGGTAAACAAAGTTCTAAGTTTAGCATGGTTGGTTAAGGGCAGAAACAATAAGCATCAGGTAAAGTGTCCCTGAGATGGGAAAGGTGGAGCAAACCTTCTGAGAGGAAGCCTTGCCCCCTAGAATCCATTCTCGCCTTGCTAGAACATCTGGGGAGATGGAGGTTGAAAAGACAGAAAAACACGAGAGACGAAGGCTGATGCAATGACCTCCAGCAACGAAAATGGGCGTATTCAAACCACAAAGATGATGTGAGAAAAAATACCATTAGGCATGGACAATTCAGAGACTTACATCAACTCTTCCACATTGCACATTGGGTCCTTCAACATCTCACACAGGTGCCCGACATCAGTGTAGGACAGGCTGGTGCTATACAGGTTCAGGTATTTCAGATGAGGGGTATGAATTGCGTTAAAGAAGTCTGAATTATTTCCAAAGTTAGATATATAAGAAAACCTGCAAAGGATAAGGAAATAGAGTCATGCAATGAGATCCAAGCACACACAAGACACCTGTCATATGATTCTTTCTGCTTTAAATGCTTAGTCTCATTCCACTGTTTTTGGAATTCTGGTTATTCCTGCCTATAAATTATTTCTTGCTGGGATCTTAGGTACCAGAAAAGCACAGAGGTTCAAGCTACTTAGAAGAAAAAAAAAAAAAAGAGTTCAATGAGGTCTACTGTTTACTATCCATGTGGGATCTTTAGAAATTCATTTCTGAGTCAGTCTCCTTACACAAAATTAAGAAACCATTTTCAGGGTGCATTCATTCAGCAGACATTTACTAAGCCCCTAGAAAGCTCTGGATTTTGCAACATGCTGGAGACACCAGGTTAAACAGCAGAGATGTCATTTCTCCCATTGTGGTTTAGTCAACAAGCATGCTCTGTGCTCTGCAAGATCACCCCTAGCTTTGGTGACCTCCTGGGAGGTCTCATGTGACTTGGAATATAGTCATACTGTGGCTGTGATTTATTAAAGTGAAAGGACATGAACCAAAATCAGCAAAGAGTAAAAGAACCTGGGAAAAATGAAGAGGAAATCAGGCATAAGCTTCCAAGAGTTCTCTCCCAGTAGAGTCACCAGGATACAATAAATTCCTCCAGCAACAAATTTTAACAACACACATGAGGCGTTGTCTACCAGGGGAGTTTATTAACCGCTTGGGTACCAGCACTGACTGTAGTCGATAGCCACAGATGAACGCGCACAGAGACTTTACCGGATAGCCGTGATATGAAGGCTCACAGCCAAGTGTCGACTTTAGTGGACAGCCGTGATATGACTTTTCTAATTTTTCATTTATGAAAATAAAATTGTGAACATTTAAAAATAACGTAATGAAAACATATTGTATATGTTACCTATTCTGATTTACATTACAAGTAAAGCTGCTTTACTTGCATTACAAGTAAAGTAAAACAAGCTTTCAGTGCTTTAAAGCTTTCCTCATCACACAAGAGCAAAATGGATTCATCATCAATGCACAGCACAAACTATCATGTGGACTATGAGTGCTGGCTGTGGGCAAGGTTTTGCGGCCAGTGAGCGCCGTGCTGAAGTGGTTAAAGACTCAGTGTGCAGAGTTTTTCCTGGGGGCTTGTCACATAGGCATCTTATGCCCAGCATGTGCCAAAATTCAAAACTCACAGAAGGAAATGAAGCATTCATCATAAACCATGTTGCTGATGCAGTTTAGGAAGAGTGAACCACTCCTATCAGTTAAGGGGGTGCGAATTCTCCCCCAAATCCAAGTTTCAAGACACCAGCATCCTTTGATCAACCTAGCACGCAGGCCTCTGCAGGGTCAGGAGTGTTAAGCCTGCTGTGTTAACTCTTTTCTGTACAAATATATCAGCCCATAATTAGACATGAAATAACTGTTACCAAAGCATAGAAAGTGTTCCATGAAGAGGTGACCTTTAAACTGAAGGAGCACTTAAATTTAACCTGAAAGCAGTCAGCTTGTGGGGGTGAAGAGAATACCATGGCCCACGCAAATCAAGATAATCAAAACGTCAGGGAATGACTGTGCTCCTCTATCCTTCTGGTACGTTATTTGTATAAAGGTTACAATAATAGGATTGTTACGAGTATTAAAAGAAGCTAAAGGAAATATTGCACAAAAAGCAACCAGCTGTCTGCAAAAGAAACGTTTTGTAACTGCTATATATTCTGTATGCTTATATTTATTATGTTTCTCTTTTACAAATTTGAGGCTATTTTCTGATCTGTTCTCAGCACCCTTCCTCCTCCTTTACCTGGGAAACATGTATACTTGATCCATCAACATCCACACATCCTACCAGAACTGCTCCCTTTTCAGATCTCCAACAGGACTTTATTTTACACATCACTACACTTAACACACTGGATTACAGCTCTGTGTTTATGCATTAGTAGTCTTTTCCAAAAAGCCCAGAGTAGAGAGAACAAAACTTTGCTATTTACTTAAAGGACATGCTTATATCCAACTTACCCCAATTTCTGGAGTTTACAAGTGGGCTGAGCCAGTGCTTCACAAAGAATCGCCTGGGAGGCACTGTCGAGGCTACAGTTTTCTATATCTAATATCCGCAAGTCCTTGCTGGTGCTCATCACTGAGCAAAGATCCTGCCAATAGGTGAGCTTCTTAACGTGACTATGAGAGAACAAAGACTGTGATTCTCCAGGGGCTAAATTCAATTCAAGACATTCTCTAAACAGGCAGAACACCATTCCCAAAGCCCCTCAAAGCTGAACAGGAAGGTCAGTCAAGTAAACTGAGTCAACATAGCTTTGTGGTTAAGAAAGTGGACCCTGAGGCAACAGGAATTGGGGTTGAACCTTGATTGAACCACTTATTAGCTACATGACCCCGGGCAAGCGATTCAACCTCATTCTTCCTCTATTTCTTCCCCTTTTAGGTAAGAATATTTGATTGTTATGGGAACAAGGGTTGATATTTGGTGATCTTTCACTGAGCAGGAACCTGTATCCAAAAACGTTGTGAAAGATGGTATGCATTTGACAGCTAAAATATGAGCTGGTGATATGAACCTAATGAAAGAACACAAAGTGAAATAACAAGAAGGAAAGTCACATGGAAAAAATTCAGAGGACACTGGGGACAAGCTTCCAAGAGTCCCCTCCCGGTGGGGCCACCAGGACACAATACACATGCTATAGAGGGGAAAAGCACAGTCGTGAAAACAATAAAACCTGCCTGCCTTTTAACCCCACATTGGCCCTAGGAAGTAGACACAACTTTTATTCTTCCTTTTACAGAAGGAAATAAGTTCAAGAAGTTGTGCTCATAGTCGGGCAGCTGAGGAATGGCAGTGCTAGGGCCCCAGAGGAAGTCTTTCCAACTACAACATCCATGCTGTTAAGCACAGAAGTGCAAGGATTCGCAAAACACCCATTGCACGCTGCAGCAAACCACAAGTATGGTGTGTGTGTGTGGAGGTGGGGGGATTAATGGACTCACTCTGAGATGGATCTAGAGTCGTCTGGAAAGATATTCTCCATACACAGGCGGAATTTCTTCAAATTTTGACAATGCTTTATGCAGAATGAAGCTATTATCAAGTGTTCCATATTACCGATATAAACTATGACGTCTTCAAAGAAATTCATCACTTCTGTTGCAAAATCTTTTTCCTGGGTTTCAAATAAACCATTGAACAATTCCTGGAAACCCAGTTCCTCATCGGGCTCACACTGACTTAAATTTTTAAGGCACTGGGTTATTTCCTGCTTTATGTCTTTTGACAGTGGAAAACCAAAGGATGTCTCCAGCATGCGGATGATTTTTTCTGTTGAAATTCCAAACACAAATACCCCCAGCTGGGTCAAGTGGACTTGACCTCGAGCGACACTTGCTGTTACAAGCTGGTTTATGCTTCCAATGGCCGGGTTAGGATTGTCTCTGGGAAGTTGGAACAAATAAAACATAGCAGCACAAAACTCTTGGATGGACACGTGCTTGAAGGTGAAACAGTCACCATTCCTTCTGAGAAGTGTCATGTCCACCCACATCGGGACATCAGATTCAGACACCCCATTCCTCCTGAGGTCCCCAGGGCAAAACACAAATGTGTGAGTCCATATCCCCTCTGCAGCCAAAGCACATAGGCTTTTTAGCCCGACCCTGCTCAGCTTACGGGGGCTGTCCCCACTTCCTGCTTTGAATATACTTGTTATGAAGGACACATACAAAGAGGTAGTGGTTTGAGAGTCAATTGCAAGGTCTTCTCCCCTCTCTAGCTGCCTTTTCATACAAGTACAGACCAACCAGCACAGGAGGGGATTTTGGTACGAGGCAAATGGCGGTTTAATTCCTCTCAAAAAACTTAAGGCTTTGGAGGCTTTATTCTTGTCACAGAAGAAGTGGTGGAAATACAGTTTCCTTTCATGCTCAGAGAATTCTGAGACAGTTATGAGTGTTGGATGATGCAACAAGACATAGTTTCTCTGCATAGCCACTGTTCCAAATGCAAGAAGCAGAGAGGAGGCCGGAAGCAATTTTTTCTGCAACAAACTGCTCAGGATAATCTGCGTCGGCCGACGCTGCCTCCAGTCGTCGCACAAGTCAGTCATCAGTTCCAGGTCAAACTTCAGTTCCTCAAAGCCATCCATGATGAACAGGACTCTCTCTGGCTGGGAAAAAACATCTTCGATTGTCTCTGAAGACTCAGGCCAGTCCCTGGAGAGGAGCTCCACTAAGCTTGTCTCTGCAATACAGTTCATTTCATGGACATTGAGAAAGAAAACAAATGTGAATCTGTCCTTCCATAATTTTCCTTCTGCCCATTCCAACGTCACTTTTCTTAAAAGGGTCGTTTTTCCTATTCCTTGAGGACCTCGCAGAACTACAGTGAACGGTCCAGTCTCCTGGGCAGAATACAATTCCACATATTCGTTCCTCCTGGTTTGTTTATAGAAATCCTCAGGGACTTGAAGACAGGTTTCCTTTTCCCATATGAGATGGAATTTTTCCTTCATATGCTTTCTGTGTGGGTTTAGCTTATCTGAGTTAATGAGAACAGAATATGAGACAGTTAAAAACACACTCCTTCTTCTCTGCTCTTCAGAACTAATCCTGCAGACTTACTGGGACACACATGCACAGACTGGTATACACATCTGGATACCCAGGCTGGTTAACTTAGTTTTGTTAGGACCATAATCTATCTGAAATCATGTCCATGGAAGCATGTGAGAGAAACTGAAAACCCACCTTAGAGTTCCAGGCTGTGGCAAAGTGTGAATGTGTGGAGATTATATTTCAAACTGGGAGAAGGGACCGTATCTCCCCAGTACAGAACCCATCAGCACCAGCATTGCCTGGGAGTCTGCCAGGAGTCAGGGCTGAGAATGTTACTATGCATTCTGTGTATTCCATCTCCTCAACAACCCATCACGATCCATTCTATTCCTACTTACAGGAAAGTGTTGGGAGAGTTTATGTGACTTGACTAATTTAGACGAAGAATGAATATTAGGGAACAGTGTCTACCCCATCTCTGTCTGACTTGAAACCATATGTTCTGAGTTATTTGTATGACACCATGCTGACTGTACTTAATTTCAGAAAAGCACCCCTGAACCATCATCCTTTCAAATTGCCCTTCCTGCATACCTTTCATCCTTAAAGCAACAAATTGTGGGAGGTAAAAAAATAATACAAATATAGTCAAAAACCATACCTTGCATTAAAGAATATGCACTGCAACAGGTGACCTAAGGCACATTTGCAGGTAAAGATAACGCAGGGAATACTGTAACAAGAACCCAAAGGCATCTCCCAGGGCAAATGGCCTGTTACTCCAGTAATTATTTAACGAGGACTCCCTGTGTAAAAGGGAATTTTATGTGGCCTTTACACAAGTTGAGATTTGGGAAACTTCAGATCACAAAGTGGAAACTAAAGGAGCTGAGACTCAATTTCTTCATTCCTTTATGAGCCCATTTCCAGTTTACCCACATGGAGATTATTGGAGTTCTTTCTGAAAGGTAGATTTGGTGATGCCAAGACCAGCTTAGCTGCCATGAAGGACTTCCTTTCCTTCTCACACAGAATTGACAGGTCCTCAAAATACTCCTGCTCCCTCTCTGCAGGGACACCTGTCACCTGTGACATGCTACACTGCTTCAAGCCTCCTTGCGCATTCTCTCTTTCCTTCTACCCAAGCACGTTTTAGCCTTAAGATGGGAAATTACATTTTCAAACCCAACCCCCTGGCCGTCAGGTGTGACCACATGACTGTATTCCAGCCTACAGATTGTGAGCAGAAGCAAAATGTGAATTTTCAGGTCTTGCCCAGAAAAATTTCCTGAGCGCAATCCCTGTGCTGTTTTCCCTGACACTAGCATAACACAGGCAGCCCAACAACTAGGCCATGTACTCAAAATGGAAGAGCAAAAAATACGGATGGGGCAAGAGTCTTTGGGTCACCTCTTGGGGGTGAGTGACCCACACCAAGGAAGAACAACTGTTGTAGATTTCCTGTGCCCTAAAATACATTTCTTTCTTGCTCACATACTTCATTCCAACCAGTAATATTATAGTAACTGAGATCTGAGTGTTTCTGTTAAAATACCCAGTGTTATTCTGACTACGAGAAACAAATCCAACTCTACCTTTAATTCTCAGCCAACTTTGCCATCCTCCTGCAACAGCAACAGAAATGAAGACCTCACTCCTTTACTTATCCTTTCATGACAGTTCACGTATACTGCTTAAATACCAATGGCTTTGGTGCCTCTGGATAACAGTCTCTCTCTTAGGATGGTGATTTTTAAGAACCAGGATTGCATTTTTAATCCGATATTTGTGGTGATGTTATATCAGGCCCAAAGTTAGAAACTTGGAAGAGTTTAACTGTATTGATTGCTTCTAAAAACTGGTCTTGTTTCTATAACCTCCCCCTTCTTTATGCATTCTCTTTAATTAAACTGATGCAAGCAAGTCACCCATTAGCAAAATACAATTGCATGCAAAGTTTATCTAATTAGTGAGGAGAAATGGAAAAGGGAGAAAAGTTAAAATCCTTTTCATTTTCAAATTTCAGACGATACTCAAATCCAGAAGCAGAACACGAAGGGGCCCTAGACTCACACACAGAGAGGCAAGTCCCATCTCACTGACCACCTGTGCGCTCCCCATGCGTCAGCCTGTGAGCACCCCAGAGGGGGCAACACCGACTTCCGTTCCCAACTGGATCCCTAAAACCTACCACACAGGAGTCACTCAAGCCTCTGAACAGTAATTTTGACTTTTTACAAAGTTAATATTACAAAAGTGTCTCGAATTTAAAACATAAAGAGAAAGGAAATAAAGGCATTTTAAAATTTTATCGCACATCCAGGCTCCTGGTTCAAAGTTCGGTTTGTGTCTGTATCCTTCTGCCTGCTGTTTCTCCCTACGGGGAATTACACTGTATGTACTATTTTGGAATTTGGCTTTTGACTGAACAATATAGTACGGGCATCTTTCTAAATTTATGCATGTTTTCTTCGTAAAACCCTCTGTTATTTAATTGAATGGATTTATCATTATCTTATCTATTTTCTATATTTGTCCATAATGAACCTTTGATGACAGTCAAGATATTTTGAGACAAAATTGATAAATGAGGTTACTTAAAATTAATAATTTATAATTAATTATTCATGGTATACTTACTATGTACCAAAATACAGGCACCTGAGATATAATAATTAATCAAAGAAAAATCCATGCATTAAAGTTTTCATATTAAAGACAAGAAAAATGAAGCCTTGGATTCCTATAGTCAGAATGCAACTCAGTTCGCACTGCTTAGCGACTTAGGACAATGTATTTTTCCTTTCATTCTTTCACAAGGAATGACTGAGGTCATATTACAATAAAAATATTCACATAATATTTTAAAGTACAGCAACTAAGATTTGGGGTCTCAAATACAAAACTCTCAGTTCAGACAATGACTTAGTCATTTTTTTTTTTCATCTGCTAACAATGGCTTTTCTGTGGATGAAAAGTCTCCCAAAACAGGAAGCACAATGCTAAAGAAAACCATAACACAACACTCTAAACTGAATAAAATATCCTCAAACATGCATTTGGGTATAGGAACAATATCTTGAACTAGAAATACTAACACCAAGATGAGAAATGGACCAAAAATAAAACACACACACACACACACACACACACACAAAAGGTAAGGTTGGAGTTGATACAATCAGAGAGGTAGTGGGAATAGACAACAATCACATCAGTAATAGAGACTAAATTACAAGATGCCATGTGGAATTACAAGGCTCGAAGGAAAAATTAATGAGAGACATTGAAGGAAAGCAGGAAATCAAGCAAGAAAATGAAAATGAGATTTAAAAATATGTAAAAAAGGATCAGAAACAAAGTAGATTACATGGAATTCAGATAGAAGAGAGCCAGCATCCATATTACTGACATCCCTAAAGAGAAAATCAAAACAATGGAACACAGCTAGTAGGTCAAACCTTTATCTAAGACATTTTCCAGAAATAAAGACAGACTCAAATCTACTTATTAAAATGGCCCACTGTATACCAGGGAAAACTGGCCCATAACCATCAACTTTTACATATCTAGTAAAATTATTAGATTTAAAATTTTTTTAAAAAAATCAGGAGTTTGAAGAGAAAATGAAGGAAGGGAGGGAGAAAGGGAGGGAGTACATATCAGCAAATAAATGGACAGGCATCACACATTTCAATAATAGATAAGTAGTTAGGAGCAAGCAGCACTAGAGAAGAATTTTCAGAAAACCCAAAAAGGGGAAATGTTAACCAAGAATATTGTATTCAGCTAAGCCATCCATCAAGTTCCAAGTCCATAGAAAATACATTTTAATGTTCCAGAACTCAGGAAATACTGTGCACATGCCCTTCCTAGAGGATCTACGAGGATGAAGTTCCTGCAACCAAAAGACGTTTGGGTGAACTTCACAAAAGGAACGATGGTGAGCATTTCATCATGGCAGAGCTAAGACCAAAATATGGGTGGGGTCTTGGGGTGAAGAACGCTGTGTCCACCTCATATGTTCTGACAAAGCAGGAAGAAAGCACTAGAAATGTAGGAGGAGAAGGGAAGGCTATAAATCCCATCCATGAGTCAATCAGAACTGGTTTGGAGTCATATGTCACTTTTGGAAAGGTCCTCTAACATAGGGAGCACTGATCAGGCTGCCGTTTTTTCGTGTGTAAACCTCTGTTGAGTTGTGATGTGAATGAAAGGACATTATGCACAAAGAATGCTTCCTATAGTACCCAGGACATAAGCTCTCTACCATTATTTCCTAATATCAGCATACTGCCTAGTCCCTAGCACCTGTCTGGTCAAAGAGACAGGCCACTCCCATCCTAGAACTCCATCTCAGCAGACCTGGCAATGAAAACACTAGCTCCTAGGTCATCTCCTGCAATAGAAGTGACACAGCCTGGGGCATAAACACGGGGAGACACTTAGATGAACAGTACAAGTCAGAGCCCTGTCCATGCCCAGCTAATTGTGGGCACACACATAACCAGCATTGGCCCGTGACTCTTCTACTAACTCTGAGGCTCACATTGACCCACAGAACATTCTCACCTGATGGGGGTGGCCAGCCCTTCAGCAGTGATATCACCTTCCTGTTGAGAAGCTTCAGTAAACTAGCCATCCCCCTGGGGTCCCTGCCCCTCCACCCTGCACTTACTTCGCATCTCTTCCTGAGCCTTCGTCCAGAGGTCTTTCCGGTTAATCTGTAGAAACAGGCTCAGTGTCAACTCCCATGCCTGCTTTCCTGGGTAATGCTTTTCCAACAGCTTTGCTAGATCTTCTTTGGAAGCCTTCTTTATGTCAGGCCAGGGGATTGGCTTGAGTTCAAATTTCAGAGGTTCTTGCTTGAGGAGCTCCTTGAATTTCCAAAATTCTTCCTTTCTGAGCTCTGCCAGGTACCACAGCAGGCCAAAGTCAGAAAAAAAAGATTCAGACATTATGTCCGGGGACTGTGAGCTCAGACTTTTCCAGAGGAAAAAGAATCTTCAAAAGAGAAAGAAGTAATACCTAGAAAAGGATGACATGATTACAGAGCTATGTCTAAGCAGCCTGAGTGCCTGGACAGCACCGACGCTGGGCATTGCTCACATCGAGCATGCCCAGCCATCTGGGGAAGAAGCGTCATCCTCCTTCAACTTTCTGCAGGAATGCATATGAATTCAGTGCTAGCAACTTAAAATGTAGTTTATGCTTAGTCAGATGTCAGGGGTGACTGTAACTAGCTAAAGCTGTGATAAAGCTCTGAGGTTCCTCAGTGGAGTCAAGGAAGGGGAAGTCCGGATGTTTCTGTCCCTTTGCCCTCCACCGTGTGTCTGCAGGGACACTTCTGAGAAGAGCTGGATGCTGACTGTGTGATTGCGGGAACTTCCATCTAAAGTCCAAAAGGCCGTGTGATACTGACCGTTCCCTGGAGTAGAACCGTTTCAGTTCTAACTTAACTAACTAATGAGTACTTTTTTAAAAATCAGAAATCTAAAGGTGTGTCTTCAGTGCATGAAATGTGATGACTCCCCAGAAGATAGCTACATGCAGAAGATTGAAACTGGATCCCCACCTCTCGCGTCTTACAAAAATCAATTCAAGATGGATAACAGACTTAAACCTAAGGCATGAAACCTTAAGAATCCTAGAAGAAGATGTAGGGGAGACTCAGACATCTGCCTAGGTAAAGAATTTATGAAGAAGACCCCTAAAGCAATCACAGCAGCTACAAAAATAAATAAATGGGACCTGATCAAATTAAAAGCATTTGCACAGCCAAGGAAAGTATCATTACAGCAAATAGACAACCTACAGAATGGGAGAATATATTTGTTCTCTATACATCCGATAAAGGGCTGATAACAAGAATCTATCTAGAACTCAAAAATATCAACAAGAAAAAATCAAACAACCCCATCAATAAATGGGCAAAGGACATGAACACAAACTTTTCAAAATAAAACAGAATAATGGCCAGCAAACATATAAAAAAATCCTCCTCAAAAATCTCTAATCATTAGGGAAATGCAAATCAAAACCACAATGAGATATCACCTAACTCCAGTAAAATTGGAGTTTATCAAAAAATCCCAAAGCAACAAATGCTGACAAGGATGTGGACAGACAGGAACACTCTTACACTGCTGGTGGGACTGCAAGTTAGAGCAACCTCTGTGGAAAAGAATTTGGAGATACCTCAAAGAGCTACAAGTAGAACTACCATTTGATGCAGCAATAGCACTATTAGGCATCTACCCAAAGGAACAAAAGTCATTCTATAATAAAGACATCTGCACTCGAATGTTTATGGCAGCACAATTCACTATAGCAAGGTTGTGGAAACAACCCAAGTGCCTGTCAATCCATGAGTAGATTAATAAAATATGGTATATTTGTACAATGGAATACTACTCAATTATAAAAAAATGACGGTGATCTAGTATCTCTTATATTTTCCTGGATAGAGCTTGAGCCCATCCTCCAAAGTGAGGTATCACAAGAATGGAAGAATAGGCATCACATGTACTCACCATCAAACTGGCACTGACTGATCAACACTAAGGTGCTCACACAGTAGTAATATTCTTTGGGGGTAGGGGGGTTGGAGGTGGGTAAACTCACAACTGATGGATGAGGTGAGCATTTTAGGGGGGTAAAGGGCATGTCTCAAATCATGGTTGGGATGTGGCAAAGTCATAACATGTAACCAAAATGTTTGTAACCCCATAATTTCCTGAAATAAAAAAAAAAAGAAGGCAGAGAGCCGTGGCTGGGAAAAAAATTCCTAATTTCGAAAGGAAAGCAGTTAAGGCCTAATCCAAGGACACTGCTCTGGCTTTGACACGGCAGCCGCGGGCAGAGAAGGGAGCTCTGCATGACGTGGTCAAGGAGGTGCATTTCAGACAGCTCTGCAGGGCGGCACCCAGAATAAAGAGCAAGGACAGGAGGGACGTCAAACCAAAGTTCCAGAAAGAGAGAATGAAATAAATCATGGAAGAAAGCTTTCCAGATCTGGAAAAATGATTTGCATTTTCAGCATAAAAGTCTTTGTCAAGTGTTAGGGAATAAGAAAGATAAAAGATCATATCATATTTAACTTTCATAATTTCAAAAATGAGAAAAATCTAGAGTCTATGTGAGTATCATCTAGTTGCAACATAATGGGAGCCCTATTTGCAATTTTAAATTTTTTAGTAGTCACATTAAAAAAGACTTTAAATAAACAGGAGAAATATATTTTAATAGTATATTATTTAACCCAATATCTAAAATATCAATTCAACATGTAAGCACTTTAAAAACAATCAATGAAATATATTTACATGGTTTTATACATTATGTCTTCAAAATCCACTGTGTATTTTACAATTACAGACTATTGAATTTAGATGATAAATCTTTTCATTGGAAATACTTGATAATTTTATATATCATTAAATAAGTAGTTGGGAAAAATAAATTCTCATACCCTTGTCATTTCATACACACATAAGCTTCCTAATAACTAAATCAAGCATTGGATTTTAAAATTAAAAATTTGCATTAACTAAAATTAAAAATGCAGTTCCTCAGTCTCACTGGCCACACTCCAAGCTCTCAATGATCATGTTTGGCCAGCAGCCGTCATGTTAGCGCAGGTCTAAGCAGTTTACTGACAAGCACCATTATATTTCATAAGGGCCACAGCACACATGCCACAGTAGTGGACTGAGTACCATTTTTGTCTATGAGAAGATTAGAGTCATTTTGTGAGAATCCTTATTGGTGACACTTAATGTAAGTTGACAATGCAAAGAAACACTCTGCAAAGTATTTAGAGTAAATAATCATTGACCCAGGCTTCTGCCAAGTGATGTCTTTCATTCAAGCACGAGGGGAAAAAAAGCCATTTCAGACATGAAAATACTCACTGTTTATTTTCCTCAAGTCTCAGAATCACTGGAGGATACAACCAAACAAAGAAAATAATTAATCACAAAGTTTCTTGTGGAAGAGGACAAATCATGGAGAACAAAAGAAAAGAAACAAAGTAGCTTCTGTTGAAAATGGAGTTATAAAACAATGTAAGATAAAAAGCACATAAAATGAATGCATAGCTTATGGAATTAAAGCAAACCCATGCAACTGCAGCCAGACCAAGAGGGAAATTGCAATCCTCGTACTCCTTGCTTCATAGCTACACTCTGCTCTCAAGAGATTACCACTGCCCTAACACTGGGTGAGTTTTGCTATATAATCCTATGACTTAGATATTCATTCTAAATAATACAAATTGATGTCATACAACAACTTTTTGAAAATAAAATGAGAAAGTCATTTCTATCTGGCTTCCTCTGGTTGGCATTTCATTTGCAAGATTAGTTCACATTGTTGCATGTAGCTATAAGTGGTTCCATTGTATTGGTATATAGTATCCCATTGTTAATATTCGACCATTTATTAATGCTACAGTTGACTGGCATTTGTTTATTTTTCTCATTTTCAGCTAGATAAATGATGCTCTGAAGAACAAGGTTGGCGCCTATCAGCACATATTCCTCTAGGTTTATAATTGTAGGTCACCATGTTCACTGCATAAGGCTCAACAGTTTCCCCAGTGGATATACAAATTTACATCCCCCCAGCATCCTATGAAAGTTTCCTTGCTCTATAAGCCTGCCCATATGGAGCATGCTCTAATCCAACTTTGACAATGAAGAGCATGAACTGACACTAAAGTTGTAGGTGATGTCATTCTGAGAGATGGAAATAAAGACGGCAGAGAGGTCATCAAAGCATGTTTAGATTCTTTGTCTTGTTTAGGAGGGATATGCCTTCCCACAATAGCATATAAGAAAAAGGTTATATTTAGGGAGGAAATGAAGCACAAATATAAGCTAGACAACATGGGCTGCAAAAATAATGCCAAATATAATCTCAACACCTATGAAGGAAATAAAATTACTAATTAAAATACAGACTCATGTTGGGTAAACCAAAATCCTGCCATATATTGTTTATAAGAGAATTTTTTGATACTACATAGGAAAGTACAATGGAGGAATAATAAGTCTGGTGAATTATAACTCCCTAAAAAATTATACAATGTCAGCATTGAAAAGCACTCAAACTAGAAATCACTAAATGGACTATTTTGCAAACCAACGTTTAGTCCTCCAAATTGTGGAATTCATGAACATATATGTGCCTGGAAGCATTGCTTCATACACAGGAGGTAATGACAAACTCACAATCATAGACTAACACACCTCTCAGACACTTGCAAATCATTAGCAAAAGATTATCATCATCTATAGCCACATACAAAGAATGAAGCAGGATCCTCACTTAAGAACCTATACAAAATTAACGCAAAGTGGATCAAAGACCTAAATGCAAAACCTAAAATTATAAAACTCTCAGAAGAAAACAGAGGGAAAATCTTCAGGACATTGGATCTGGCAGTGAACTCTTGTCTATGCCCAAAGGCATAAGCAACAAAAGACAAAATACACAAATTGGACTTTATGAAAATTTTTAAATTTTGTGCGTAGAAAGACAACATCAAAAGAGTAAAACAATAACCCATAGAATGGGAGAAAATGTTTGCAAATTCTATATCTTATAAGGGACTGATATTTAGCATAGAGTGAACTCCTAAAATTCAACAAAAAACATTCTGATTCAAAACAAAGAACTTGAATAGACACTTCTCCAAAGATATACAAATGGCCAATAATCACACAGAAGATACCCCAAATCACTAATCACTAGGGAAATATAAATCAAAACTACAGGCAGATACCACTCGCATCCATTTAGATGGTAACCATCAAAAAATCAGAAAATAACTAGTGTTTGTGAGGATGCGGAGAAATTGGAACCCTTGAACACTGTTCTTTGTGAATGTAAAATAGTACAGTTACTGTGGAAGAGAATATGGCAACTCCTCAAAATTATAAAAACAGAATTGCCATAAGATCCAGCATTTTCACATTTTGGTGTATAGCCAAAAGAAGCAAACGCTGGGTCTCACAGAGGCCTTTGGACACTCGTGTTAGCAGGAGCATTTACTCACAATAGCTAAAACATAGAGGCAACTTAAGTGCCCATCAAGAAATGAATGGATAAGCAAAATGTGGTCCATAAATACAATGAAACATTTTTCAGCCTTAAAAAGGAAGGGAGATTTGGGTGTGGTGGCATGAGCCTTTATTCCCAACTACTCGGGAGGCTGAGGCAGGAGGATTGCCTGAGCCCTGGAGTTGCAGGCCAGCCTGTGCAACACGGCAAGACCCTGTCTCTAAAAAGAAAGAAAATTAGGAAGGGAATTCTGACATATGTCACAACATGGATGAACCTTGAGGACATAATGCTAAGGGAAATAAACCAGTCGGAAATGACAAATACTGTGTGATTCCACCCATATGAGGTACGTAAAGTAGTTAAAATCATAAAGACACAAGGTAGGATGGTGGTCTCCAGGGTCTGAGAAAGGAAGAAATGGGGAGTGGTCTAACGGGTGCAGAGGTTTAGTTTCACAAGATGCAAGAGATGTGGAGATGGAGGGTGGCGATGATTGCACGACATTATGAATGTATTTAATACCGCTGACGTGTACACTTAAAAATGGTTGATGGTAAAGTTTATATTATGTGTTTTACCACAAGAAATTGAAAACAAAAGACATGCAATTTGGATAACTCACAGGGAAGAGTTTATGGTATGTGTATATGAAACGTATGTACTTTGTAGAGAGAAAGGGCTGCAATTCCAAGTATGTACTTTCCATTGAAACACACAGGGGACGTCTACTAAACTTGATTTTATGTTGGGCACAAAGAAAAACTAAAAGTGAAGCAGGCATTCTAAATCAGAAATCATTGTTTCATTCAACAATCGCAACAAAATAAAATTAGGAAACAAAGGCAAAAGCATAGTTAATTTTTAAATATACATTTTAACATAATTCAAACAAATGAACTAATTTAACAATCTAGAAATGAATGGGCAGACTCCACAAAATAAGTTTAATGGTGGTTAAATATAGGAAAATTTTCTTAGAAGCTCATTTTTCCATCCTGACTTGAATATAGAGAAGATATACAATTTCCATTATGATGTATAAGGTAGAAAGTATTAAATGCAGGTGGTAGAAATGTAACTGCATGTAGTTTTGGATGGAAATCTGGCAGCCTCTATTAAAATTGAAAATGAATAGTTTGTTCGACCCTGTAATTTCACTTCCTGGTGTCCATTCCAAAGTAGCATTTGCACATGTGCACAGTCTTGTGCAAGGAACCCTGCAGAGTTTTAGATAACTTAAAAAAAAAAAAAACATAAATATTCATAAATAAGAGAACAGGTAAGTAATGATACAATTATATGGTACAAGCCATTATATGGACTTATTCAGAGCACCATGTGGATGACAGAATAGTATGGAATGTGGTCCAGGGAAGCCTCCCTGTTGGGAGACAGACCACGCCCCCTCGGGTACAGACCAAGAGGAAGCCCTGGACACACAGATCTCAAAGCCTCCATCAGCAGGAATGGAGAAGGCCCTCCCCACTTACACTCAGGCCTCGCTGTGCACCTTTGATTAACTGGGGTTAATCTCACAGCGCTTTGGGCCTATGAGCACTTCATCCGTGTCTGTGACTCAGATATCACAGTCTAGACCGCAGCCTCTCCTCCCCGTGCACACTCGAGCTCACACCTGCACTTCACATTCCCATTTGTGTTTCCATTTCTCCCTTTCCCCCAACGGCCAAGGCCTTTCCATTACGCCCTCTTGGAAACAACATTCACCATCGTCATTAAAACCATGTGTCAAAAAACCTGCTTTTATTATATCCCAATATTCATAGAAGCATTACTGGGAATAGCCAAAATGTGGAAGCAATCCAAATGTCTATTAATATATGAATGGGTATATAAAAGGTGGTATATCCAAACAACAGAATATTACTCAGCCATAGCAAGAAAGGAAATTTTGACACAGGCTACATACAGATGAACCTGAAA
>VSMD01075473.1:799-16032 GCA_008750895.1 Mirza zaza | reverse complement strand
ATCATACTCTGATACTAATACATCATACTACGATCATACTCTGATACTAATACATCATACTATGATCATACTCTGATACTAATACATCATACTACGATCATACTCTGATACTAATACATCATACTACGATCATACTCTGATACTGATACATCATACTATGACACTGATACATCACACTACGATCACACTGCGACACTGAGACATCACACTACAGTCATACTGTGATACAGATACATCATACTGTGACACTGATACATCACACTACGATCACACTGCGACACTGATACATCACACTACAGTCATACTGTGATACAGATACATCATACTGTGACACTGATACATCACACTACAATCATACTGTGATACAGATACATCATACTGTGACACTGATACATCACACTACAGTCATACTGTGACACTAATACATCATACTGTGACACTGATACATCACACTACAGTCATACTGTGATACAGATACATCATACTGTGACACTGATACATCACACTACAATCATACTGTGACACTAATACATCATACTGTGACACTGATACATCACACTACAGTCATACTGTGATACAGATACATCATACTGTGACACTGATACATCACACTACAATCATACTGTGATACAGATACATCATACTGTGACACTGAGACATCACACTACAGTCATACTGTGACACTAATACATCATACTGTGACACTGATACATCACACTACAGTCATACTGTGATACAGATACATCATACTGTGACACTGATACATCGCACTACAGTCATACTGTGACACTAATACATCATACTATGACACTGATACATCACACTACAGTCATACTGTGATACAGATACATCATACTGTGACACTGATACATCACACTACGATCACACTGCGACACTGAGACATCACACCACGCCCATACTCTGATTCTCAGACAGCACACTACGCACTCACGGTGTCCACGCTTCTCAGACGACACACAGAGAGGCAGGCGTGGGAACGGCCGTCACTTACACAGATAAAGTATTTACCCCCCCCCACGTCCGGCGGGCAGGCGGGGGCCTCAGACGCCGACGCTCTTGAACCCCCCAGGAGGGAGAGCGCCCCGTCGTGGAAGGTGGTCCTGGGCACCCACAACCTGGACCACCTGTCGGCGTCCGCGCAGACGCGCCTGGCGAAGACCATCGTGCTGCACCCGCGCTACAGCTGGGCCGTGGTGGACTACGACATCAGCCTGGTGGAGCTCAGCCAGGAGGTCGAGGAGACCAGCTATGTGCGGCCCGTCTGCCTGCCCCGCCCGGGGCAGTGGCGGGAGCCCGACAGCTACTGCTACATCACCGGCTGGGGCCACATGGGCAGCAGAAGTAAGCGCGACCTCCGGGAGCCCTGCGGCCCGTGCTGGGGGCCCGGCCTTTAGCAGGGGTGCCCCGTTTTCACTTACAGAAACCCCCCCGCAGATGGCACGTGCCACAGGCCCCTCGCTGTGCAAATGGGAGACATGAATGATCTGCTATGAGGCCGGGCGCGGTGGCTCACGCCTGTCATCCCAGCACTCTGGGAGGCCGAGACAGGAGGATCGCTCGAGGTCAGGAGGTCGAGGCCAGCCTGAGCAAGAGCGAGACCTCCGTCTCTACTATAAATAGAAAGAAATTAATTGGCCAACTAATATATATAGAAAGAAATTAGCCGGGCATGGTGGCGCATGCCTATAGTCCCAGCTACTCGGGAGTCTGAGGCAGGAGGATCGCTTGAGCCCAGGAGTTTGAGGTTGCTGTGAGCTAGGCTGATGACATGACACTCACTCTAGCCCGGGCAACAGAGTGAGGCTCTCCTGAAAAAAAAATAATAATAATAAATCCACTATGGCACTTAAACTTGCCAAGCTCAGAGGCAATCTCAAGAATCCTTCTCCACCCCGGAGAATCTCCTGGAGAGAGATGCTGCCACTGTTTTGGGAGGTGCCTTGCAAGATGAGACTTAGCAGCCATCCTTGCTCTAGACGGTGTTAATGATTTGGGGTATCTGTAAGTAGAGTCAGTAAGAGCCTCCGCCTAGGGGTTAGTCGAGCTGCATGGTCATATTTCCAATTCTCTGTTATAGTTGGGTCTTGTCTACATCTGTAGCACAACCTGTAAGTCCTTCTGGAAATCAAAAAGCAATTTGATTTGCTATTTGCCTATTTAAGTTGATTAAAATAGTTTAGCTCTGTAGATGATTTTTTTTTTTTGAGACAAAGTCTCACTCTGTTACCCAGGCTAGAGTGCCGTGGCGTCAGCCTAGCTCACAGCAACCTCAAACTCCTGGACTCAAGCGATCCTCCTGCCTCAGCTTCCCAGGTAGCTGGGACTACAGGCATGCACCACCATGCCCAGCTAATGTTTTCTATATTTATTAGTTGGCCAATTAATTTCTTTCTATCTTTAATAGAGACGGGGTCTCACTCTTGCTCAGGCTGGTTTCGAACTCCTGACCTTGAGCGATCCTCCCGCCTCGGCCTCCCAGAGTGCTAGGATGACAGGCGTGAGCCACCCCGCCCGGGCTCTGTAGATGATTTAAATGCCTAAAACACACAGATTAAAAAATCTGTACTACTACTTACTCTCGACCCCCGCAACAGACCCTCTCATTCTGTTTTATCTGTTTAAAGTTTAGAATGAGAATCAAATCAGTGAGACCTTTTCTTTAACTGCAAATGCTGGCCACTCTGACTGTATCCTGTAGAATGCCATGGTGCTCAAGAATGATGATGTATATTGGCATTCTGTCATCGACCTTAGAAATTGTATATTCAAAGGAACATTTTTTTTTTCTTGCAATTTAGCAAGATCAGTTTTAAGCTAAGTTGAGTTTCTTTAGTCTATGATCGATTCAAGGATGAAAAGGAAAAGTCGATGGACAGAAATCAATGACCTTTTCAGAAAAAGTTCACATGTAAGAATTTTGAAGGCAATGTTGTACATATGATGTACATATTCCTATGCACCTCAGTTTTAAAATCTGTATTTATCACTGTGATATAAGAGCAGAATATATTTTATACAGCCTCTGCTTGTATTCCTTCTATAACATCCATGCAAAACTCAAAGCAAGAGGGGAACATAGTACACATATCACATACAAAGGGCAGTATGAAAAGCAAGGATATGAATTCAAAATCAGAAAGAACTGATTGACCCTGAGTACACTACCTTCTAGCTCACTATAAAATGAACAAAATAATAGCAACTGTTCTCCGTATCTCTAAGAAATGCCCAAAGAAAATAAATATAAAAAAGAGCAACTATCTAACTCGCAGGATTGTTGGGAAGATTAAAGGCAATAAGGTAAGGCCCAGAAGATGCTGAGTGTAGGTGCTTGGTTACCACTAGTACCCTATGATATTATATGTCAGCTATTGCTCTTATCCTTCTTTTAACAACTCATGGAACATTCGCTGTCTGCCACGTTCCTTTTTTCCAACAATGACTCTTTCTTCCAATAAGGTTACCCAGGGATGATTCTCCATTGCTGTTTAAAATAATGGCCATCAGACCGGGCGTGGTGGCTCACACCTGTTATCCCAGAACTCTGGGAGGCTGAGGCGGGAGGATCGCTCAAGGTCAGGAGTTCGAGACCAGCCTGAGCAAGAGCGAGACCCCGTCTCTACTATAAATAGAAAGAAATTAATTGGCCAACTAATATATAGAGAAAAAATGAGCCGGGCATGGTGGCGCATGCCTGTAGTCCCAGCTACCCGGGAGGCTGAGGCAGGAGGATCGCTTGAGCCCAGGAGTTTGAGGTTGCTGTGAGCTAGGCTGACGCCACGGCACTCACTCTAGCCTGGGCAACGAAGCAAGACTCTGTCTCAAAAAAAACAATAAAAGCATGGTGTGTATAGCCTTGTAGCATGGCTAAAGAGCAAAAGATTCGTGCTATCTTGCTCCAAGAAAGCCATTGTTTATTCTGCAAAAACTTTCAAGTAAGATGGAATTCACATATTTTCTCTGTCGACACCAAGGGATGGCTTTGTCCTTTTCAGTATCTCTCTGTCATATATATCCTCTAGGATGAAAGGTTCTCACATCAAATAATAGCTCCTGGAGCACAAGATGAGACACGTTCTTTTCACCAAGAAGAGAGTGACCCTTCCGCTGGCTTGATTTTTTTTCCTTTTCATTGCAGCAGCTGTTATTTTTGGTAGCAAAGACTCAGAGGGGGGAAAACATGAAACAAGGAACTTAACCAGACTGTGCCTCAGTTTCTTTTTTCTTTTTTTCTTTGAGACACACTCTCACTGCGTTGCCCGGGCTAGAGTGCCTTGGCGTCAGCCTAGCTCACAGCAACCTCCAACTCCTGGGCTCAAGCGATCCTCCTGCCTCAGCCTCCCGAGTAACTGGGACTACAGGCATGCGCCACCATGCCCGGCTAATTTTTTCTCTATATATTAGTTGGCCAATTAATTTCTTTCTATTTATAATAGAGACGGGGTCTCGCTCTTGCTCAGGCTGGCTTTGAACTCCTGACCTCGAGCGATCCGCCCGCCTCGGCCTCCCAGAGTGCAGAGATGGACAGGCGTGAGCCACCGCGCCCGGCCATCAGTTTCCTTATTAAGAAAATAAAAAGATTTCCCCAGATGACTGCCGTGAACCCTTCTAGTTGGAGAATTCCGATTCCAAACAAGCCTCTGTCTTCAAAAGTGACAATGTCAAGTATAGAATGTGGTTCTTATGGAATAAAGCTATTCATAGGGTAGTTGAGTTTCATATTTGGCTAGTTTCACTGTTGAACCGTTTTTTTTTTTTTTATCATTTTGTGTATATGTCTTCTTCTTCTTCTTTTTAAATCCAGTGCCTTTTAAGCTGCAGGAGGGAGAGGTCCGGATCCTTTCTCCGGAGCGGTGTCAGTCCTATTTCGACATGAAGACCGTCACCCCCCGCATGATATGTGCCGGGTACGAATCCGGCACGGTGGACTCGTGCATGGTAAGTTGCTTTCTGGTTACCAGCGAGAGTCAGCTCGGCAATAACCCCCGTGTGGGTCCCCATGAACTTATCATTGCTCATGTAGGGTCCTTCGGGGACATTTTTGGAGACGTGCTTGTTGCCAAATGTCGAATGATTCCTAACGTGTTTTCCTTCGCCCAGTGCCCAAGCAGACCCCTTAACTACCTCCATGGCATTTACGCAAGTTGCCTTCGGCTTTTACGTTTATTTACCGTCGAGGGAACATTACTCTTGGGTCACTAACACGAGGAAAAACTCTTGTTTCTGTCCTTTCGTTCAACCATTTCATTGGCTAGGGAAAAACGAGGTTCTAGGAGGAGCCGGTGGCAACCACGGCTCCAGCCCCAGGAAGCAGGGGCCACCAAAGGACATTATCAGCGATTAGAGCAATGGCAGCAAGCGACGGCACTCACCAACACCCCAGTTTCCATGGTATGAGACAGGAACTTCCTCTGTCTCAAGACTGAGCACAACAGCCTTGTCTGGGTCCTCTCTGGACCCTTGCGTGATTGCCAGAAAGTTCTCAAATGTCACCAAACCCAACACTTCAGTACTCAGGATTCATGGCCACAATAATTTTCAGAGCATGCTAACTTAGCAGTGCAGGGAATCATTTTTAGTTTTACTTAATACATTTTCAATGACTGCTTTTGCCAGACTGGCTCCCAGGAAAGGGTGAATGTGGGCAAGTGATCACATAAAACCAAAAACTTGGCCGGGCGCGGTGGCTCACGCCTGTCATCCTAGCACTCTGGGAGGCCGAGGCGGGAGGATCGCTGGAGGTCAGGAGTTTGAAACCAGCCTGAGCAAGAGCGAGACCCCGTCTCTACTAAAAATACAAAGAAATTAATTGGCCAGCTAAAAATATACAGAAAAAATGAGCCGGGCATGGTGGCGCATGCCTGTAGTCCCAGCTACTCGGGAGGCTGAGGCAGGAGGATTGCTTGAGCCCAGGAGTTGGAGGTTGCTGTGAGCTAGGCTGATGCCACGGCACTCACTCTAGCCTGGGCAACAAAGCAAGATTCTGTCTCAAAAAAACCCAAAAAATCTTGATAACAAAGCTGGGGATGGGGGACAGTTATCATGCCACACTGCAATGAAGCATCTTTCTTATTTTACTGCTTTGGAATAGACTAAATGACCCCCACGTTTCGAAGAAGAGATACAACAATACCGTTACCACTAACTCAACATAATTCAACAACATTTTTGGTGGTCCATTTTATTTTATTTTTTGAGACAGAGTCTCACTCTGTTGCCCGGGCTAGGGTGCCAAGGCGTCAGCCTCGCTCGCAGCAACCTCAAACTCCTGGGCTCAAGCGAACCTCCTGCCTCAGCCTCCCGAGTAGCTAGGACTATACAGGCATGCGCCACCATGCCCGGCTAATATTTTTAGTTGGCCAATTATTTTCTTTCTATTTATAGTAGAGACAGGGGTCTCGCTCTTGCTCAGGCTGGTCTCGAACTCCTGACCTTGAGCGATCCTCCCGCCTCGGCCTCCCAGAGTGCTGGGATGACAGGCGTGAGCCACCGAGCCCGGCCTGATGGTCCATTTTAGAATGGACGAATTAGGGGATGGAAATGGTCCAGTGGGGAATCCTTTAGACAGTGGCCAGAGGAAACAGGGTGCAGACGGCTCCCTTGGGGTTTCGCTGAGGCCGCCTGCCTTTCTGCCTTGTGGTCACAGTCATCAGCCGAGGGAGGAGTGGTAGAGGAATTCCTCCCTGCTACCTAAGAAGCCAAGGTTTGACTCCCTGAGCCAGGAAAAAAAAAAAAAAAAAGTGCTTTATGAGACACGGTGTGGGGCATGGAGCAGGATTCGCAGCCTGAAAGATCCGGATTGGAATCCATCTCCGCCGGTGAGGACAACGTAACCTGGGGACGCTAGCTAACCTCTTTAGACAGTTTTCTCATGAGTGAAATGGGGCCCATTATGCCTAATTTACAGGGTGTTTTTGAGGATTAACTGAGTTGATGAAAGTCCCCGTCTCTCATCTGTCTGTATGCGATGCCTGGCACATACTTAGACATTCGATGAATGACAATTATATTAATATCAACACCTGTATAGCTTTAGTGCTTATTGTGTTCCAGGCTTCTCTGCAAAATGTTTTCCAATACCTCCTTTGATCACGACAGTCACCCCATGCGGCAGTGTCATGGTTTCCCCAAACAGAAAACGAGAGAGCAGAGAGGTTGAGTCATCTGCCCCATATTGCCCAGCACGAAGGTGGTAGAGTCAGGATGTGGAAGCAGGCAGTCTGGCTTCAGGGTACAAGTGCTCAGTCACTGCCCTAGCCTACCGTGTTTCCCTGAAAATAAGCCCTCCCCATAAAATAAGCCCTAGCAGGATGTCTAAGCATGTGCGCGATAGAAGCCCTACCCCGAAAATCAGCCCTAGTGGTGGGCGTGGCTATGAAAATCAGCCCTGGTGATGGGCGTGGCTATGAAAATCAGCCCGAGTGCTGGGCGTGGCTATGAAAATCAGCCCTAGTGGTGGGCGTGGCTGCGCAGCGCATCTGCACAACCCATGCGTGTCGTCGCGGAGCGGGAAAGAACACGAGCAGCCCTTCTCATCCGCCCCGTGAGAGCTCTAGTGCTCCACAGGAGAGATCGGGGCCGGTGGTTCTAAAGAACATAGAGTCGCAAGACATTCAGGATGGGATTCGGGGTTTGGAGAGTGAGGATGATGTTCCAGAAGAAGACGACTTCACTCCATTTGAATCAATGTAGATGGTCGTACCGTACTTTAAAAAAAATAACACATTCCCTGAAAATAAACCCTAGGGTGTCTTCTTGGGGGAAAATAAATATAAGACCCTGTCTTATTTTCGGGGAAACACGGTAACTAGTTCAACCTAAATAATTGAGCATCTTAGCATTTATTTTATATAAGGGGAAATAAAAAACTTTGTAAAATATGTCTAATAGAAATGTTTCCAGGACATTTTGCTTTTTATTAAAAAAAATTCAATTAGATTTTCAGGCAGAAAACTTTATTTAGCCCCTTTGCAAGTTCTATGTTTATTATTTAGGCTCAGGACATTGGAAAGTTATGAATTTAAAGATCACCACTTCCATAAAAGCAGACAGCACAATCAAAAATTCAATTTTGCTTTCATAGCACAAGTCTTAAGAAGCAGGAGAGCCTGGTAGTTACAGAGCTGGAGTCCTGTTGCCAGACTGTCTAGCTCCAAATCCTGGCTCTGCCAGTGAACAAGTTCGCCTGTGCTTCAGTTTCAATATCTCCAAAATGGACATAATTATAATAAATAGGCCGGGCGAGGTGGCTCACACCTGTAATCTTAGCATTCTGGGAGGCCGAGGCGGGAGGATGGCTCAAGGTCAGGAGTTCAAAACCAGCCTGAGCAAGAGCGAGACCCCATCTCTACTAAAAATAGAAAGAAAGTAATTGGACAACTAAAAATATATAGAAAAAATTAGCCGGGCATGGTGGTGCATGCCTGTAGTCCCAGCTACTCGGGAGGCTGAGGCAGGAGGATCGCTTGAGCCCAGGAGGTTGAGGTTGCTGTGAGCTAGGCTGACACAACGGCACTCTAGCCTGGGCAACAAAGTGAGACTCTGTCTCAAAATAAATAAATAAATAAATAAGAAATAATATAATAAATAACATTAATCTTAGGTATTATTTTGTAAAGATTAAATGAGCTCATACACGGGAAATGTTTAGAAGAGCATCAGTAAACTTTATCCTTATTATTCTTCAGCATCACCAAGTAGAAAGATCAGAGGTAGGCTTCCAAGTTTGGATGTCTTATAAGGCAGGGGGTATTTGTAACTTTCCAGAATGAATTTATATACTCAGGTGCTTGTTTTTCTTTGGCAACAAATGCCTCTCTTCTGAGGCAGTTCAGAGTACACTTGTCTTACCTACCCCGATCTTTCAGGTGTAGCAAATATCAATGTCTGTAAAAGCCACAGAGTTTTAGTGTTGACTATATAGAGCAGGGGTCCTCAAACTTTTTAAACAGGGGGCCAGTTCACTGTCCCTCAGACCGCTGGAGGGCCGGACTACAGTTTAAAAAAAGCTATGAGCAAATTCCTATGCACACTGCACAGATCTTATTTTGAGGTAAAAAAAACAAACGGGCAAAAACACCCGCATGTGGCCCGAGGGCCATAGTTTGAGGACGCCTGGTATAGAGGAAAGAGCTGAATAGAACCCAGCTGGAATACCTAAACTTAAATAGCAAGAATGAAAGTCTCTATGGATATGGAATAAAATACAGGCTATAAATAAATGAAATACTTCACTGTAAGTAATTCTTAACTGGTATTTCCTATATTCAAATAGACCAAATTTCAAAAGCCCTAAGAAGTGCAGTGAAGACCGCCAAAATGTGTTAATGCGTTCATGCACATAGCAAGAATCTTCAGAAAAGAGAGTTATTTTAGAATGTTTCTGTAGTTCTGTTTGGGAAGGGGGAAAAAAAGTCTTTGAATGTTCCATTTCGGGTACTTTCTGCAGTTATAAGATTCATCAGACTGGAAGAATGAGGTCCAATAAGGGGAGATAATCAGTTCTGATACTTGAAAAAAAAATTGTATGACCTATTTTGAAAAGTGCAGGAAATGCTGGAAGAAAAAAATGTAATTCTGATTTCCTGGAAAGCAAAAATATAATCGCTTCCCAAGCCACTGTCCTTTGAAAGAGGGAGAGGTTAAGAAGTTCCTTTGAAAGTTCCATGTTTACGATGGAAAGAACTGTCTCCCCAGGCTGCCCAGGAAAGCTTTGTTGAAATTTTCCAAGCTGGTTAAGCTGGGTTTGGCGTCATTGTACCCTCAGGACAGCATGGGTGCCATGAGGACTCTGAAATCCCAGTGACGAATGTCCTTTGCTATTCATTACAGGGTGACAGTGGTGGGCCCCTTGTTTGTGAGGGCCCCACAGGACAGTGGACGTTATTTGGTTTGACCTCGTGGGGCTCTGTCTGCTTTTCCAAAGTCCTGGGGCCTGGCGTGTACAGCAACGTGTCGTACTTCGTTGCATGGATTCAAAGACAAATCTACATACACACCTTTCTCCTGAACTGACTCCAGGGACAACCAGAGATTTTGCCAGCTACACTCAAAGCAAACAGCCTTCTTGACTGTGAAGAGCTTCCCGAAGAGAGCTGCCCAGAAGCATTTTTCATGGACAGGGAATGCTCACCACTGCACCGCAGATTTGCATGTTTGTTTTGGACTACATTTTTTTCAGCTTTGTTTTTCTCTTATTTCAAGTTTGGCGAAAGACTTTTAAAAAAAAAAACAAAACCTAGGCAAAACAGGCTTTGTTCTTTTGCCAAAACTAACCTTGACTGCAGCACAAAATGATCAACGCTGGGGAGATTTAAAACGACGCAGGCGCTATAGTGACCTGTCACAGGAATGTCGCCTTTTATCCTATGGCAAAAAGAACGTTGAGGTCCAGGCCAACAAATTAAGCTTTGCCAGTTTTTGTTTCCCAAGCACAATAGCATGGTGGCAAATTTCAACATTAACATTAGAGACTTGCTTTTTTGATTTATTAAAAGCCAAGCTCATTTTCATGTTTAAATTATTTACTGTTCCTCTTTCTAATGCTTGCATAGTTCTGAGAAGTTATAAAAGACAGAGGGAAAAAGACGAATAGCGTCCATTTAGGTAGCAAAACATATTGAATGCAGAGTTCTTTAGACTTCAGTATTAACACCTCGCATTATAGGATCGCCCATTCTGGATTTAAATCAAGGTTGTAATTTTATAGAAAAGTTTCTATAGAACTTCCCCCATAGCTGGGGTTTGTTCAGTGGAGATGAGTTGGCTGATTGAGATTTCAAAAACTAAATCAATATTCCTGGGAAATATTTTGCTTTGCCTACATGACAATAAAGTGGATATGAAACTTTGGCAACAGAGAATTTGGTATAGGATGGAGCGATGCAATTTTTTTTTTTAAATTTATTATTTTTTTTTTGAAATGCAATTTTTTATAAAAGAAAATTAAATTGCATTCCTCTCCCAATTAAATTTTTTTTTTTACTGTGTTCATCCATATCAATAAAGTCACAAATATATTTCAAAGCACAGTAAAACTTTGCGCGGAGTAAAACATTTTGCAATTTTTCTCAAAGGATGTTTAACAGCTGGTGTTGCAATTTCTTTTTATTGATAATTAAAATTTCGAAGATGATTTCTTAGCACTAGGCCACTTTATGCAAATCAATATTGAAGCAGTTAGTGGTTAAAGTATTTTTCCCCACTAAAAAGCTTCCAAACGCAAATCACCACATATATCTAACTTAATTAGTCAGGCATTCATCTTGCAACATTCAAACGCCTTTTGAACAAATACACTTCCCTCCGAAACCTCCACCAGCAACCTGGATTGCCTCAGCATTCCAAATAGAGACAGCTTGCAATTTTATACAGGTATTTTTGTACTCTTTTTTCTATGTGTGAGCACCTTTGACATTCAGAAAGCTGTTTAAACGCTTCCCATGTGTCGCATATCCTGTCTTGTAGTTTGTATTGATATAAACCTAGTGAGAGTGTGAAATGCAGTAACCGGATTGTGGTCACCATATGTCAGTTTCATTACAGTTGTAGGTTCACACTTAATGTAACAACTTTTAGCCTTGCTCAAATTTTGTGCAGTGAAATGTATGAAATGTACTTCTTTTAAATAATTCTTAATCCAAATAAAATGGTATGATCTTTTTTTTTCTTTTTTTTTTTTTTTTTGCATGGATATGGAACACAGATAGCAAATATCATATTGTTTCTCTCTCTCTATAACAGCATATTGGCACCTAACTCCCCACCAGTCAAAATGTATCTTTCTTATATCTCATTCTCACAGGTGCATGCTCTTTTAGAGGACCAATCTAAAAGACTCCTTGATTAGTCTGAAATTACACATTACTAATAGTCTCAAATCACCACTGAGTGACCAATGAGAACTTTAGCCTTGGTAAAAGCACATGGATCTTTTAACACCTAGGGTAACTGACCAGTTTTGGGAAACTGACCAATTCTTTTATAAATCTTTTGTAATAAAATTATATCTCAAAGTGTATATTATTAATTTCCCTGGCTACTAGGAGCAATGATATTTGTGCTTGTTCCCCCCAAATTTACTGAAATACACTGAACACTAAAATGCAAGAGATCACATCAGCTTTGTGTAAAAGAGTTACTTACTTGTAAATGTGACTCTTTAAATGCTTAATATAGATCCCAAATTTCTTTAGCCTAGGGGCCAGAACGTGTTTCAGAATTCAGAATTTTCCAAGTTTTAAAAAGATAATACAGTTTAGTACTCAGTAATAAAATAGGCTATTAATATTTTTATAGTAAAATATGTGAATTTTATACTTTATATTAAGTATATAGATAGCCTTACAGTTCTTCAGGGCATTGAATTTGTACCTAATTTACAAAAAATATTTTCAGTTTTCAGAGCTTTGGAAATTTTAGAATTGTAGATATGAGATTTCAGCCCCATGACATAAACATTCAATTTTTTCCTCTATTCATATGTACAGATAATTCATATCTTGGAAATGAACCGTTTTTGTTAGTGTTTTTGGCTCATTCTTTTTATTCTTAGATTCTAAGCTTTTATTTACAAGTGGATATAGCCCTAAATTTTTATTTAGCAGGAGATGATGATCTTAGGGAACGAATGCCAGCTAGAGGATAGCAAATTATATGACTTCAGTGATTTTTCCATATAAGAAAAGGCGGAAACAATATTCTGGTGAAAGATGTACTTTGGGACTACCTTTCTACTATGTACTGGTACTAATTACTATGATACTGCTACTAATCACAGTTGGATACAGTGAGTGTCTACAAGAGTTTATGACAGTTTTTCAGTACACGTTATTAAACAGTTTATTTTTTAAAAAATCATAAGGAAGTAGAAAGCGACTTTCATTCGTCATATAGGATTTCGAAAGTTCTAGAAATCCATCTATATATAAAAGATTATATGCGATAATATCAGAAGGCTACAAAAAATGTCAGAGCACAAGAGTAGGCAACAGGTAGGAGCTTAAAACCCTGAGAATAACAGTTTAATAGTCATTAAGAAGACCTCGATGTAGACATGGAACATAAGCATGAAGATTCACGAGGGAAATTCCGGATGATCGATGGCTGACACGGCTTTCAGATAATAGAGACAGAATTTTAAAAGGACTTCAGCGATAATACATGACGTTATAACAGCACCTGGCCTTGCTTAGTATAAACTAGTTTCTTTGCTCCAACTAAAGCCAGCATACAGGATTTGCACAGAAGTAAACCTGCCGGGAGACATTCCTGTCTTCAAACGCATTAGAAAAACGAATTTTTCTAAGAACCTCATAGAAACCTCCCGAGAACAATCTGTATTAGTCTCAATTTATGTCTCATTTTTTTTTTAAAGGCTACCACACTGGAAAAAGTTGTAGGATACTGTGCAAGCGATGAACCCTTAAGTGGTTTCTAGAAGATTGTTTTGAAATTGATGGTATCGTTTCCATCAGGCTATTGTCAGTTTTAGAATATAGAATTGCCCAGTGGGTTATAAGCCCAGTTGATTGTCTGTCTGACCTATGGCCTCAGTTTCCTCATTGACAACATCTGTACAGAGACAGCCCTCATGAAAAGTCTTCTCTTGACGGGAAGCTGAGAAAGGAATGCATTCCTTGTAGCTGATAGAACCCCATCTTTCCTGCCTCTTCCCAATGAAGGTTTAACACTGAAATGAGCAGTGAGGTATGTCTAACATAGTTCAACTGTATTTGAAGCTGTACAATTGTCTATTTTAGGTAGTAAAATAGATACATTTAGCAGTCTATCTATTTTAGGTATGTTGTTGTTTAAAAGGCTAGTGGAAGTTTACCTGTGAATTAACCATTTATTAACATTTTTTTCCCATATGGAAATATTTTGAGTCCTAACTCAAAAGTACTTTTCTTCTCAATTAAAAATAAAAATGAATTCATATTGGAGCCAGCTCATGGAAAGCATTTCGCGTGAATATAAGATCTCCCTGTAAAATAAATATATCTCAAACGACTCCCCTTGAAAACATCTGCATTTCTAAGACAATTAAAATGCTTTTTACAAAATCCAAAAAGTTTCATGAAAGCATTTGATTCTGAATTCAACGTTTCACTTCCCTAAACTCCATCCAGGTCCAACTCTACCTCTCTAGGACAAATGCCTACACAAATATACAACAACGGTCATTCCGCCAGCTTTCCCAAGTCTAGGAAAATGCTCATGTCCCTTAAGGAAAAACGCAGGTCATTCTTGTTTGGTAGACGTGCGTCTTCAAAATCCCTCTTCCGAACTCAAAAGAAGACTTCACCTTCAAGGAGGGCATCTTGCTTTCTTAATCTTTGGAGGGTCCAGCCTCAGCTTCAGAGCAGCCTCGGTCTAGAGCAGTTTCGCAAACAGACGTGTCTCCTTGCTCAACAACACAAGAAGTCGCTGCCTTCATTGCAAACACAGCAGAAGGTCCGGACATGGGTCTCCTTCCTGACTGGGCAGCTGATTGTTCAGCAAGTTTTGATGTCACTTGACCCATCTTTCCAGTCCCCCTCCACTTCTTGAGAGCTTCGGTCCTCTCCTCCGGACTGAGTCTGTCTAAGTGCTTAGCTCTCAGGATTGGGGACGGGAACAGGGACCCCTGCAGAACTCTGTAGACAAACCTGAGTTAAGAAAGAGCATCACAGAATTAAATGCACCCTCAAGGCATCATGGGACGCACAAACCATACTGACCAAATGGAAAAAATAAAATGATTTGGTGGCCACTTGGCTCCTGAGTGAAGGGGGGAGGGTAAGTGAACTATAAAATGGAGATAGGCCAGGCCTGGTGGCTCACGCCTGTCATCCTAGCACTCTGGGAGGCCGAGGCGGGAGGATCGCTCGAGGTCAGGAGTTTGAGACCAGCCTGAGCAAGAGCGAGACCCCGTCTCTACTAAAAATAGAAAGAAATTAATTGACCAACTAAAAATATATATACAAAAAAATTAGCCGGGCATGGTGGCCCATGCCTGTAGTCCCAGCTACTGGGGAGGCTGAGGCAGGAGGATTGCTTGAGCCCAGGAGTTGGAGGTTGCTGTGAGCTAGGCTGACGCCACGGCACTCACTCTAGCCTGGGCAACGGAGTGAGAGAAAAAAAGGAAAGGAAAGGACAAGAAAGGAAAGGACAGGACAGGACAGGAAAGGAGGAAGGAAGGAAGGAAGGAAGGAAGGGAGGGAGGGAGGGAA
>VSMD01075469.1:0-28202 GCA_008750895.1 Mirza zaza | reverse complement strand
GTTCCATCAAGCACCACACTGGGCCCGACGTGACTAGGGAGCTTCCCTGCCAACAATCCGTTAGCCCATCGCACACATCCCTTAAAGATGTCACAACACATGGTAAACCCGATTCAATCAAGGTCACCACAAAACTCAGTAATTTAGAATGAAAACCAAGTAAATTTACATTTTGTGATTCCGGAAGGCAGGTGCCGCCATATTCCCACATATCCTCGGGAAACTGTCCACGGAAGCCGCACAGTACAATCCAGACTTTAACGGTAGCTACCTGGTCACGTGGTACGGATGCCTGGACATCCAGTCTAAGGCCCCGCCTACAAACAACCGCATTGGAGGGTCTGAAGTGATTGACAAGGAACCCGACCTTGAGCTCCAGGTTTGCAAGGGAAAACTCAACCAACACCTAAAGGCCCAGCTAAATAACTCAGGGCTTTCTGATACTGTAGCTTATATAACTGTGCTCATCTCTCCATATCCAGGTCTACTACCCAGGCTTCTATACATACCATATCCCCTGTCTCCTGGCATTTCTGATTTTGGAACTCTGGCTCACCCAGTTTGTCTAGGCCCACCTCAATTGCTCTTTCCTCCAGGAAGCCTTCCATGCTTTTACTCCTTCCCCTGCCAGGTAGAAGGAAGTTATTCTTTGCTTGTAAGTGCGCACCTTGAGAGATGTACAGGTTGGGAGGAAGAAGAATTATATGGTCCTTGGGATCTGAAAGAAGTGGGCTGAGCAAGATGTCAGGGACCCACGTTTTGTCTTTGCGATTTTATCAATGCAGTTGAGGTTTCCATAATTGTGCTATGGCCAGGGGAAGCCATCCACAAGGTAAATCATAGCAGCCTCCCAGGATTAATCACAACACTGTACGCAAACAACTCTCCTGCATTTCATGCCTTTCGTTGTCTTTCTCTCTCTCAATATTTTGTCCCACAATTCCAGCTTCAGGCATAAGCTGTCTCTTCTCTGATGACATAACTGACTTCATGATTCCATGCACAAACACTAGAAGACTGATTTGATCTGTTGTAGGATGAATGAGAAAGAAGTTTCAGATCTCATTTGAAAGGTCACTGGCTTCATGAGTACTGGAGTTAGGACTGGACCCTGCCCCTTTTCAAGAGACCATCCGCTGAGCTGCTCTCAATATACGAGTCAGTATAAACAGAAAGGTCCAACTCTCACCAAGGGTTGACTAAATTTCAATTTTTAATTCACCTGTGCCCAAGGTGGAAGGTGAAACACAGTCACTGGGTCATGGTAGTTCGACCTTGAGTGGCTTGGGCAATATCACCGGGAATGGCACTCTATCGACATAACTGTCCCATCTGCAGAAAAGATTATTTTGACTGGGAAAGGTGAAGCTGCAAAGCGTGCATGATGTTGCCCTACCCAGCCTGGACTCTCACAACCAACAGTAGCTGGGAAAGATGGACTCATTGTCCTCCAAGTACAAGTCTGAAGGAACAGCAGAATCAGATTGGTTAAAATCACTTCCCAACTCTGCTTTAGGAAGCTAAGACAATACACACAGATAGCTCAATTGTTGTGTATTGCCACGTACATGGGGGTAATGATCCAGCTGTCTGTCTCTGGTATTTTAGCTTCGTAAACCATTCTTTGGAAGTGACTAGAGGCTGTTGGAGTGGGAGAAATGAAGAGAGATGTTGTTCAAAGGCTAAGAAATTCCAGTGTGACAGAAAATTCATTTTTGAGATCTTCCCCACAAAAAAGTAGTATGTGAAGTAAAGGATATTTCAATTTACTTGAATTAATCATTCTACAACATGTAATACATCAAAGCATCACATTTTCCCACATCAATATATACAATTATTATATCTGACTTTTTTCTCTTTTTTAATATAAGGAGAGAACCATTTTCCCCTCAAGGAAACTTATCCTTTACAGTCTTGCTGCTCCGTTAGAAGCTCAGAGAATGTTTATTAATAAGCTTTTCCAGACATGGGGGTTGGGGATGAGACTCTGGCAAAGATCTAGAGGGGAAGGGACTTGTTCTACACTTTGTCCAGCCATCAGTGAAGGGATGAATCTGGGAACTTAGCAGCATGGGATGGGAAGAGAAGGAAGAACCAGGCCATTGGTGTGAATCCCATGCCCAGGAATTCCCACCTCATTGCTCACCTGTTGCTGAGGCTTTTCCCTCTGGCTGCACTCTGCAGCTGGAAACATGGCTGGACTCTCTTGATGCCAGGACACTGCCCAGGTCCTATCTCTCAGTGCACTTGTGTCTCCACAGTCTATGCTCAAAGGTCACTCTGCTCCCATCCATACTTCATCTCATGGCCATAGGCTGTCCTGAAAAAATTGTCCATGACTTATTATCCACCTTGCACCACAGAGAGTGGTTAAGTGTATAGGTTCCACGTAGGCTGGTTGCATTTATGTCACAGCTCTTCCTCTTACCACCTGTGTAACTTTCATGGTTGTTTTGCATCTCTATTTCCTTATCAGTAAAATGATGGTACTGTCTCTCAGTCTGTTCAGGCTGTTTTGAAAAATTATCTTACACTGGGTAATTCAGAAAACACTGATGTTTATTGCTCACAGTTCTGGAGGCTGGGAAGTCCAAGAGCAAGGCACCAGCAGGTTTGGTGTCTCACGAGGGCCTCTTCCTCCTTCATATCAGCCTTTGTGTGTCCTCACATATTGTAAGGGGAAAGAAGGCTCCCACAAACCTCTTTCATATGAGAGGCCACTAGTCCCATTCATGAGGGCAGAGCCTTATCACCTAATCACCTCCCAAAGGCGCTACCTCTTAATACCTTCACCCTGGGGACTAACTTGCATCATAAAAATTGTGGGGGTACACCAACATTGGAATCACCGCAGAGACCAATAAGGATTATGTTATTGGACTGCCATGGCATCAGCAACAGTATTAAATCCTGGAAGATATTTAAGTTTCCTGTAAAGTTAGCTATGATTGTTTTTGTAACATTTTGCTGCATGTCTCTGGTCAAATATCATCTCCTTCCTTTAGCTGTTCTGTGCCATTCCAGTCCGCATTAATCTCCTTTCTCTAATTCCTGTTAGCCGTAACATTGGTAACACACAACCCACCTCCTACAACACATTGTTCACTTTGCCAATAGTTTGCATCTCAACTTTGTCACTTTCATCTGTGCTAATATCTCTGTGTTAATCATCATGTTAAGTCTGATTCTAATTCTTCATGTATGCATATCATCTCCTAAGTTTACTACCAGTTTCCCTCTGGGCCACTGTTAGGGTTGGGATATTTGTCTCCTCCAATACTCATGTTGAAATTTAGTCCTGAAAGTTGCAGTATTGAGGGAATATTTACGTTGTCTTGGATCATTAGGCCCCGCCCTGATGAGTGGGTCGATCCCCTGATGAAAGGGGAACTGGTGGCTTCATGTAAAGTAAAAGAGAGCCTGCACTAGCACATAGCATGCTCAGTCCCCTGAATGTGTTGTACTGTGTTCCGCCTTAGGAATCTGCTGAGAGTATTGAACAGGAAAGAACTCTCAGAAGATGTAGCCCCTTAAACTTGGGCTTCTCAGTCTCCATAACTGCAAGAAAGAAATTTCTTTTCTTTCTACATTACCCAGTTTCAGGGGCTCTGTTATAAGCAACAGAAAAGAGACTCATAGTGGCACCTCACCAGCTGATTCCTTTCTGATATAATTTAAATCACTGCAGAGCAGTTTTCTCTGGCGATTCCCTACGTACATAAGCAGGTACTGAAATAGAAGCTTTCATTGGGACATCACAAGAAATATCTTCCCCTGAGGAATTCACAAGGAACTTGTTTACTCATTGATTTTGCCAGATTAGGGAGAATGTGGGTGGGCTCTTGTAGCACAGTTAGTCCTCCTGTGCCCAAGGGAATAGGGTGTGTGGAGTGGCTCATTTCTCCCTCCCCTATATTTCTTGTAGTCAATGAGCTCCCAAGTTGCTGGAGAGTTCTTCTACACTCACAAGCCCAAAAGCTGCTGCCACCGGTGAACTGGGAACTTTACAAGGGTGAAGGACCAAGCGTCTGCTGCCTTCGGGTCACTTCTCCTCAACACAGACCTGAGCCGATACAGCAGGCGCCATATTGCTTTTCCACTCACCATACACCTTAATCCTTCCCTGGGGGCCTCAGCTCCTCAGTTTTTATCTCACTGGTTCTCACATAAAAATTTCCCAACTCCAGCCCAGCTTGGGGGAACCACAGGGAACCCGCGTGACCCCATAATCTGGACATTCTGGGTGGGCTGCCTTCTGGAGAGAGTGACAGAGATGACCAAAGTGCTAGCTTTCTTCTACTCAGACTCATTTCCTCCCCTTCCACTGCCCTAGTGGAGGCTGCTGAGTGACAACTGAACCAGGGGTCACAGGAACTATTTTTCCTCTCTGTTGGTGCAACCACCACACAAGGCCTTCCACAGAGAGTGGGGCTTAATCCTTCCCAGACTCCCCTTCGGATCCCCAACTATTCCAGCCCAACCAGGTTCACTGCCTGCTGCTCAAGAAGAAGCCAATATACTGAGTCTGCAGGTTTTAAGGCAGAGAAAGAGACTTTATTCTAGATAGCAGTAAGTGGGGGGATCTGAGAAATCTCAAATCTGCCTCCTCAAGATTTTGAGAGACAGGGTTTTTAACAAAAGTTTGGCAGGAAAGGAATTACGCAATTAGGTTCGTTAATTGAGGCAAAATCATAGGGATGTAGAAATCATCTTCTTGTGTCGTTTCAGCCCCTGGAGTCACAATTCCAGTTGAGTCCGTTTCTTGGTATGGGCTGCCGGTCCAGGTGGGTCAGTCAATCAACTGGAATGCGGGGCCTGGGTGATATCTTAAAAAGTACCTTTAGCTGTCGAAAAGGTGATGTTATCTATGGAGGAAGTTATGAATCTTTATGATCACCACCTGCATGGCTCCAGAGCGGCAATTTTATAGGAGCAAACAGAGGGACATCAACTAATTTTTATCATTATTTTTAGGGAGGCCTTTACCACAGTTCTTGGCTTGTACCCCACATTGACGGGCGGTTACATATTTGCAGCTACTGAGAGACAACAGAGCCACCATGCCGAGGCGTCCGCAGGGAATGGGGCTCAGACCTTCCCCCTAGAGGTCCTGCAGCAGACTGAGGGGTGCTCAGACTGTGAGCTCCCTGCCCGCTGGCCCTCCTTGGTACTAGTTGCCCAGCAACTCCATCATGGTGGTGCATGTCCCGAGACAGAGGGACATCAAATCTACTTGGGGACCCTGTGGGAAGCTTGAGACCACCACGCTTCTCCTCGGCATGATCAGGGATTGATCTTCGGGGACCTGGGGACAGGCCCACAGACCAGATCCCATACCCCCAGGTCTGAATCACATTGCTCAGGGTCAAGCAGGAGAGATATGTGATTGGGTGAGGCCACTACAGCCCTTCCCTGTGGCTTAGCCTGAAAGGTGGGAGCAGACCTTTGATTCCAGCTGAAACAGAAACTTGCCTGCTTTTGTGGAGCCTGAGGGCAAGCTCTCCCAACCCAGCCTGCTCAGCCACACTCCGCTACCCACCTCTGCTGTGGCAGAGAATAAGGACTCAGCTGAAGTTCCATTCCAGGGTCCCACCTAGAAGCACCTGGGCAATCAAGTGCTTCTCTGGAGTGACTAGAGCTGGTCACAGGTTCTAAAAACTACACTGCAGCCTCTTCCTTCTGGCAAGGGCCGCCTACTGGCAGGGAGGTCAATTTGCACAGGCCTTTACAGCATTTACTGACTCAACCGCATACAGTGTGGTTGGTTCTCACTCACAAGAACCACCCACTGTCTCAGAGATTAAACTGGGTATGCCATTAACTAATAAAAAGAAAATGGCAAAATAAGAAGCAAAAATTGCTCCGGATGAGAAGAAATCATGGAAAGATATCCACATAAATAAAAAATCATGGTAGACAAACATCCCAAAAAGAAGAAAATAAGTCCCTACCAGTTGATGTTCACATTAGTGGACATTAGATTGGATAAAGCTCCTATCTCAAGTACAGACTTTATTTCTAGATATTGGCTCCTGCCCCTGTATGAGTTCCTCCTCTAAGTATTGGCTTATATTTCATATACAGACAGCAGACAGTGGTAGATTGACAACAAAGGCCACGGCAATTCCTCCCATTCCTGGAGGCCAGGTCCTTTGCATTGTGACCTTGCCACTCCTTCCTTCAAGAGGTGGAGTCTATTTCTCCATCCCCATAACTCTGGGCTGGCCTTTGATTTGTTTTGACCTATGATACAGGAGACATCGTGGAAGTTCTCAGCCTATTCAAGGAGGCTCTGATGTTTTCAGCCTTGTTCTCTTTAAACCCAGGTCAAGGACTCTGGGAGCCTAAATTTCCTGGGAGCCTGAAAAACATAGCGGCCCCTGAGCCATATAGCAACCAGAGTTAAATGTGAGGCTGGGCGGGATTTTTTATTCTGTTTTTGTTTTTGTTTTTCCCAAAGCTACCCTGCCTGGCAAACATTGACTTGTATGTGACTCTGACACACATGCCCAATGGCTCTGGACCCTGGCACTCTAGGGTCCTGCATTGCTCGCAGCTGGGCAGTGACTCAGAGTTTTCCAGGAGGACAGAGAAAAGATCCTGAAGCCCATGTTCATACACGTGGTCCACAAGCCGCCCTCGGGACAGCAGGGCGTGGGGGTGGGTCTGTGCCCTCTCCAACACATCTGCCAGGCTGCCTATTGCCATTTTCTGCATTCTTGCTCCCTGGAAAAGCTGTCTTGCCTGTGCACTTGCCATGACTCTGTCGTATAAAGGCATCATGAGTATACAGGGCTGAGAGGGAGGAAAGAATCCACATGGTGGTTTCCCCAGGCCCTGCTCTCCCTGAACTGAGCCATGGAACTCACATCCTACCAGAGGCAGCCCTGTCCATTTTGGCCCGTTAGACCCCGTCTGCTCTGTCTTGTTGCTGGTGTCAGTGTCACATCCCACTCATGCTTCACGGTCTGCTACCAATGGTTACAGCTACACAGATTTCTACATGTTACGGTGTCATACAGATGGCATGAAGGAGACATGTCTCATATGAAAGGGGTGAGGACAAATGAATGCACTGGGCCTGTGTTTTCTCTCCTCATACAGCTACCTTCATTGCTGTTGCTATGAAGCTGCACTGTCGGTAAGGTGGTTCAACCAAATAGGAACCTGTTTAGCACTATCTATCAAAGGTAAACGTAAGGATCCTCTGTGACACAACAATTGGAATTCCAGTTTCTTTACCAACAGAAATGTGTTCAGCAAGAGATATACATATACAAGAACTGACCACCATGGAGCAAGTGAAGAAAGAGACAGACTAGTTAGGCGGCTATTGGAATAATCCAGGAGAACTGTCATGATGATTTGAACAGGAGCCATAACAGTGGAGCAGGAAAGTGGTGTGATTCTGGTTGTGTGTTGAAGGTACAGCTGAATACTTGCTGATGCAGTTAATGTGGGGCATGAAACAAACAGGATTCAAGGATGACAGCAAGGGAAGGAAAGACTTTCTGTGTATCAAGATGGGGGAGAGAGAAGAAGAAGAGCAGATTTGGGAGCTAAAAAGATCAAAGTCTTAATAAATAAATCCTTCATGATTACTTAATCATTTTATTTATTTAAAAAAGCAGGGCTGGGCTCAGTGGCTCATGCCTGTAATCCCAGCTTTTTGGGAGGCCAAGGCGGGAGGATCTCTTGAGGCCACGAGTTTAAGACAAGCCTAGGTAACATAGCAAGACCCCGTCTCTACAATAAAATGAAAAGTAGCTGAGTGAGGTGGTGAACACCTGTAGTCCCAGCTACTCCGGAGGATGAGGTGGGAGGGTCGCTTGAGCCCAGGAATTCGAGGCTGCAGTGAGCTATGACTGTGCCACTGCACTCCAGCCTGAGCCATAGAGCAAGACCCAATCTCTTAAAAAAAAATCAAACCAATAAAAACTGTGAAATCAAGCTTCCTGTAAATGTTCCAGTTGATGATGTATATAGCGTGTATATATAGATATAAAATTTTAATAAGAGTTCTACATAAAATCCTAACTCTAAACCAATTATTCAATTATATATATATATATATATATATAATTGTGTATATATATATATATTTTTTCAGACAGAGTCTCACATTGTTTCCCAGCCTAGACTGCCGTGGCATCAGCGTTGCTCACAGCAACGTCAAACTCCTGGACTGATATGATCCTCTTGCCACAGCCTACCAGGTGTCTGGGAATACAGGTAGGTGCCACCATGCCTGGCTAATTCGTTTTGTATATTTCAAGTTGGCCAATTAATTTATTTCTATTTTTAGTAGAGACGGGGTCTCACTCTTGCTCAGGCTGGTTTTGAACTCTTGATCTTGACCGTTCCTCCAGTCTTGGCCTCCCAGAGTGCTAGGATTACAGGCATTAGCCACTCTGCCCGGCCTCAATTATATATTTTTAATTGAGACAACAGGAGCCACATCCTGTTTAAGCCGATCTTTTGTGGGCATCTATGGGGTTGACCCATAGCATTATATCAGAAAAACTAAGATTTATCAAAGAAACTGAAGGTAGTCTTATTAAAACTGACTGCCCTAATTAATGGTGTATTATGTGTATATATGTGATTATAATGTTGGAGAAAGTAATGTAATGATCCGAGTGGCAACTTGATTTTATTGTGGTGATAAAAGACTAAAAGCAGATGTCTCTAGCAAAATAATAAAACCCCTGTTATTTTTATATTTTCAACATCTCTGACCTATGATTATCATCTCTTGGTGTCTTAATATAGCAAGTTAAGAGATTTCTTAACATTTAACTCTCTTTACATTAACTGCTCATGGTGCATTATCTTGGGATATGCTGCTTCTGATTATGTTTGCTAATATATGGGGCTTTCCTGTTAATGTTGCAAAACAATCACATCTGGGGCCAGGAAGCCAATGATCTATCTAAGAGTTGCCTGAAGGAGAGGAAAGTGTGTTCATAGAACCTCACTCAAGTGTCCCCCAGAACCCAGGGATGACTCTGACAGACACAAGGGGGGATTAGTGAAGGGCAGGCAGGGAGAGGGGCAGCAGGAAGCCTCCTCCACTTCCAGAAGAGGCACAGCCAGCAGTAGGCTGCACCTCCCTACTCACTGCCAGGTATTCTGCTTCCTGCCTCTGACCCTGCTCTGGGAATCCTCAGCCCCGCCCCTCTGATTGCGGCCACGCCCCTCCAGGACGTTGGGCCCGCCCCCACGTTCTCTCCAGACCTGGCCACGCCCCCATTCCAACCCTGCGCACTAGTGACCACTTGGCCTGGAAGGAGGAGCCCGCAATGGCACCCAGGCCACGCCCACAGCCCATCCCCTGAACACATCTCTGCAGCCATACACTTCTGAGGTCTGGCAGTATAATGATCAGACTGGTAATACAGTTTTCTGACGTTGGTAAAAGAATAAAAGCAAAAGTCTCTGGGAAAATAATACCCACTAACCCGAAATAGAAGGCCCAAATGGGGACAAAGGAACATTTTTCTTTGCCTCCACCATCTGACACAGCCCCTAGGGGGACAATGTTCTCAAGCTGCCCCTGCTGCCTAGAGTCCTCTCTACCCCAGACATTGGTGAAAATTATGAGCCCAAGTGTCTTATGCAGAAACCAGGACACAGAAAGAGCACACAACAGGAGGGGGAAAGAATGTTCTCTGAGGGAGGCACAGGTCCACTTGACACACATTTCCACAAATGTTCCCAGCTCCAACTGGACTAAATGCTGCCTCCTCTGCTCATTGTGTCTTTGCAACTATGAGGAAAAACTAAAGTTGTTCCCTCTGGATGAGTGACGTTACTATATAGTTCGCTTGTTATCCTCTCCGTTGTGTCATCATGAATTGACAAGTTCTTGGCAATAAGAAAGAGAAGTGTTTTACAATCAGAAAGAACACGGTTGTTTTTAAAAACAAAGAACAACACGGCGATTACAAGAAATGAAGTAATAAAATAAGGTAATGCTTGCAAATTGAGTGAAAGCAACAGAAACTAATTGGAAATACAATGGAATTATGAATGTATATGAAAAAGAAAGACTAGATGACAACAAAATACTAATAATGTTTCCATTGGTAAGAATGGCAAGAATAATGTTAATTTTACCCAATCTCTATTTTCAAATTCCCTTGATGAATATGTGTTCCCCAGCCGCCACATCCAAATAAACTTCATGCCATTCTAGGGTGCTGTGGGGTTAAGAGCAAACAAGATATAGAATCACACATATCTGGGTTCTACTCTTGCCTCTGGAACTTAGTGACAGTATGTCCTTGACCAAAAGACTTGACTTCTCTGAGACACACATATGGAACCTAGCTGCCTAGATTCACATGAGTTGAAGGGAGATCATACAGACAAATGCTTAACACAGGGCCTGTCAGAGGTAGTAAATGGGCTATTGTAGCCATCAAAACTGAGAGACTGATGAGTTTGTGATTTTGCTACTTATTTGTTTATATTACCGATCTCGAGTTAAAAATATATGTGAGAAGCACCCTCCAATCTCACCAAGTTTTATGATCTTGCCCTGTAGGTCCTACTTCTGCCTTGAGGGTGTCTGACACACCTTGCCCCTCCTGTAATGTCCCTCTCCATCCAGGCTTCTCATTGTCAATTAAAGTATCTCTGGGAACTTGGAGTGACAGGGTGAACCAGCCCTATAAAATCCCTGGTCTATGGGTGGTGACATTTCAGACAGAGAACCTTCAGCAACAGCAATTCCAGTCTCAGTGGGTGGCTGGCTTGCTGAGACCATGGTCACCATAACTCACACATTTCCTCCTACACAGAGAGAATGAGGGAAGACGCCGTACACTTGGCCAATGACCCTTCGTTGGCTGGGGGCCAGTGCAACAGGTCATTGAAAGCCTAATCTGACTATGACAAAAATTCATTACCAGATTCCCAACATGAAGACCCTGTGTGGCTACCATTGGCTGAGATGGTGCTAGAAGGGAGACTGATAGATGATAATAGCTCAAATGTCACTCACTGGCCATCTGCTCCCTAACTTCTCATTCCCTTTCAAACTCCACATTGCCCATAGCAGGTTTCAGAGAATCTCTAGAGAGAGGGGTGCACATATGGAGGGCACTATGCTGGTTGCTGGCATGAGTGAAGGTGACTAGTTGGGAGTGTCTCACAGCCTAATGTGAAGACTGATTCTGTAACACAGGACAGGGTAAGAAAACGCATATAAACAAAGTTTGAGCTGCAACTCGAGAAAAAGAGAAGTGATTTGAACTCTGCAGACTGGTGAACCGCTCAGGCAGGAAGTGATGCACTGCAGCTCAGGCCCCTCTTGACTGAATGGCCAGGGTAGAGTTGCTGACACCTGCAGCTTAAGATCTCTGTCAAATCCAAGGAGAGACATTGAGCCCAACCACCCAGTGTGGTACGTCTACAGGCAGGACACACTGTTTGCTATGGTCTTATTCTCCTTTCCTGTGCGGAAAGATATTAACGATCATGATGATGAGGCTAATTAATGAGCTATTTAAGCCAAGGTAAGCAGCACAGAGGACAGATAATTTCAGTTAATTGGAAATTTTATACAAGCTGTGCAAATTGTACTGATATGTTTAAAGAACAAACAATGAGAAAAAATCTTCTACCCATTTAATTAATTGAATCCTGACATTACAAGGCCTTTAGGAGACCTAATGTTGTGGTGTAAGGAGAGATGCCTCAGACATGAGGGACCAAGATTCATCACTAATGCAGGCTTTACCAGGAATCCACTGCGTGCTTGATGTTTCTGGCTGTGGTCCTCATGACTTGTGGGATGATCTTTGGCAGAAATGTTGGTCACCTTACCTCTGCCTTACCCTTGGAAGTATCAGGATATTCCCCCACCGCCCCCACAATCCCCAAACATGGAGAATATGTATTTGTTGCCTTCATGAAATGTGAAAAGGATCACTTCTCACAACGAGGTGTTAGATTACCTACCACCTTTAGGGGAGTACTTCCATAAAGAAAGGGAAGAGATTTCATAGTGGCTAGAACTCACACCCCTGCCCCATTTACATAGCTCAGAGCTCTTCCCTAGTTCATGCAATGATGTACATGGCTGAACCACAGCCTGCTCGATCACACTGGCATTCACTGTGAATAATAAAAATCTATAAGAAGAATCTTCTCCAACAAGCATTTTATTGGAAGAAAACAAGAACTTTGCAAAATCCAAGACACCAAAGCAACAAATACATTTTAAAAACACAGAGATGAGGCTAGCTCAGGAGAACTCAACAGTGGGTCTTCTAAATCATTATTATTATTTTTGTTTGTTTGTTTGAGATACAGTCTCGCTTTCCTGCCCAGGCTAGGGTGAGTGCCATGGCATCAGCCTAGTTCATAGCAACCTCAAACTCCTAGGCTCAGGAGATCCTTCTGCCTCAGACTCCCGAGTAGCTGGGACTACAGGTATGTGCCACTATGCCCGGCTAATTCATATATATATATATATATATATATATATATATATATTAATTGGCCAATTAATTTCTTTCTATTTATAGTAGAGACTGGGTCTCACTCTTGCTCAGGCTGGTTTCGAACTCGTGTGACCTCAAGCAATCTTCCCGCCTCAGCCTCCTAGAGTGCTAGGATTACAGGCGTCAGCCACTGCACCCGGCCTCTTCGAAATTACTAATATGTTGTCTGCAATGAATGGTGTTCATCAGACTTAGCAGGCTGTAACTCATTGTTTTGTCTAGTTCCAAAGGCTCAACCCCAAGAGTATGATTGGCTCAACTAGGGTGAGCTGAAAAATACCAAACCAAGTAACTATGGCCAGGGAACTCAGTCACAGAAAAAACAGAAGGGTGTGGGAAAGTCTCAGAGAAAAGGTGCCTGCTGGACAGACCGATCAGCCTGAGACTGCTGCCTCCCACCTACTGGACATACATACAGTACATAGAAGCTTTGACACGGCCCTGTAAGTAAAATATTTAAAAGCATCTCTTAGTAAGCTCAAAAGCACCTTCTGTAAAGAATGAAAACAACTGAAAGTCCAAGCCAATCCCATAGTCACAGTACCCCAACGTGAATTCCTGCTCATATGTATAAATAGCTGATGTTATGTGGCCCCTCCTTGAATCGATGGTGAAGTTCACGGCTTCTATAGAACTGCTGTGATTGTATAAAATTCAAAAACCTATGGACTGGAGCCGGGCACAGTGGCTCACACCTGTAATCCTAGCACTGAGCCTCAGGTGGGAAGACTGCTTGAGGTTAGGTGTTTGAAACCAGCCTGAGCTATGTACGAGACCCCATCGCTACCAAGTATAGAAAAATTAGCTGGGCATTGTGGCGGATGCCTTTACTCCCAGCTACTTGGGAGGCTGAGGCAGGCAGATCAGTTGAGGTTGCTGTCAGCTATGATCATGCCACTGCACTCTACCCCGGGCAACAGAGCAAGACTTTGTCTCAACACAAAAGAAAAACCAACCAAAACCAAAACCTATAGACTAAAGGTCAATCTTAAACAATACCGATGCAAAATACTACATAGAAATTAAAGAATCAAGGTCAAATAATATCATAATATGGAAACAGTAATGGTATGTCCCATTTCCCTATGCAGAAGCATTCTCCTTCTCTTGAGTTCTACAGTTGGTGGGTGAAGTCATCTGTCATCAGGGGAGTTTCCATGCTTACCTCTAACCCCAGGTTCCCAGGTTTATGACTTCTGGACCTTGGAGAAGCACAGGTGCTTGGTTCCTGGCTTAAATTGTATTCCTCATCCTGTAGATTAGCATGCTGACTGTACAACCAGCAGCCCAAGCTGACACTAGCGTGGAGTCTACAACAGGCCTTTACAGGATTCTGTAAGGCCTTGTGTCTGACTAACGGAGAGACTGAGAAAGTCAGTGAATCCCACCAGGGTTGACTGAACACAGCCCAATGCTGCTGTTTCCTAGGTTGGTAAGCAGCACCATGGTAGGTCTGCACATGAACAAGAAGAGGCAAGGGAAGCTCAGAAGACCAACCCAAATCTAACTGTTGGGTGGCCAGCTTGACAGCTGTCAGTAATAAATATATTGTATTACTAGAGTCAGTGTAATGGGCTGAGAGGCCAAACCATAACCAGGGGGATGTGGAGGAATGGATTCAAATTGTACAGAATTGTGCACATATTTTGCACACTCTTTCCACAATTTGGAGAGGCCTGTAAACTAAATATCCATTACAGAGGATCTGAGTTCTCATCTCCTGCCAATAATTCTATCAGGTAATAGGTATCATAAGTCATAGAGAGCAGATCGATCTCTGCTCATCCAGGGCACTCAAGGACAGAAGGGATATGAGAGGAACAGTACATCCCCACCTGCCAACTGACCATTGACATCAGTATACAAATGTAAACAAGTCTAATGATGTGATTACTCCAGTTGGTCACACTGTAATCCCCATGAGGACACTGCTGTGAGTAAAAGCATGTGCAGGCTACAGGAAGGAGGAAGTGCTCATACTAGTTACTTCTCCCTGAGGTCTTATTTCCATAAGGGGCACTTGAGGAAGTTATTTGCACATGCCTGACTTTGGCCAGGACTCAGAATCACCAGTTTGAGGAGGGGTAGATTGGAGGAACTCGTACCTCAGGATAGCATGTCATAAAAGCAAATACAAAGTAAAATAAGAAAAAAGAATAAAGCTCCCTGTTGAAAGAAGGAAGAGACCTAGCCCTTCCCTTTCCCTACAGCGTTTACTTTAGAGAACGTAATTGTAATTTCTTCTTCTGCCTGTTTGCAAAGTATGCAAATATTTTTTTTGTTTTGTTTTTTTGTTTTTCTGAGACAGAGTCTCGCTCCGTTGTCAGGGTAGAGTGCCATGGTGTCTGCCTAGCTCACAGCAACCTGAAACACCTGGGCTAAAGCAATCATTCTGCCTCAGGCTCCCAAGTAGCTGGGACTATATGCATGTGCCACCAAGCTAGGCTAATTTTTCTGTATATTTTTAGTGGTCCAGCTAATTTCTTTCAATTTCTTTTTAGTAGAGATGGGGTCTCGCTCTTGCCCAGGCTGGTCTTGAACTCCTGAACTCAAACAATACGCCTGCCTGCCTCGGCATCCCACAGTGCTAGGATTACAGGTGTCAGCCACCACGCCCAGCCCGCTAATGTTTTGAAAAGCTAAATGAGCCACTTGCCAATTATATAATCAGGAATGGACAAGGACCTGGCAGTAAGATGTTTGGGCTGCATGAGAACTAGGTATAAACAAGAAAACTTAAGCAGTCGACGTCAGAACTTCAGATTAACCCTCCTGAAAAAGATACAGGGAAGTGTACATCACAAGAGGTGCCCAAGGCTGCTGATAAAGGTACCTGAGAAAACCCTAGACTAGGAAGGAGATGAGGGAATACAGCACATCAGGGAGGATACAAAAGTATCAGCGAAAGCAACAACAGTGCCTGCCCAGAACTCCCTCACATTATTTTACTATGCAACCATAGGAAACATTAGAAACAATATAAAAGAGTACGCAGCACAAGGCTGACACAGCCAAGCCTTCACCAACAGACAAGGCACTATTCACTGAGGAAGTGGAAAATAAGTACGTGACCTCATGGTGAATGTCTCAACTTAGCAAGTAGGCCATATGTCCCATCCATCAATGTGCATTTTTTTCCTCTGACATCATAATCTGGAGCATCCTCACATTCCGGCTTGAAGACTTAGGTAACCTGAAACAGGGAAACCGCTGAACCTTCCCCTCCTCACATTGCAACTCTGCCTTACCCCTTAAGAGCATCAGTGGCTCCAGTACTACACAACATGCATACACCCCTCACTGCTGTGTCCACACCTCTCTCTCCTTGAGAATGCAGGCAAGGTCTCCTTCAGACAGTGTAGAGGTCCTCTGAGGGGACCAAATGGCAGATGGGTCAGACCACTAAAGGGCAATAGCTTCCAGCAGACGACTAGGGAAAGTGATACCTACAGCCTGCAGGTATGTGCTCTTTTCAGCATGAGGAACAGTGATTAAAGGGAGGGGTTAACCCTCCAGCCAGATACCCAAGCCAGGAGTTCCTGGACACCCGGGCTCATCTGCAGATACACAGGAGGATCCAAATGTCACTAGCTTCACCTACTGGTCAGTGGTAGGACACACATGACTTTTTCTTTCCCACTAACGTGCAGAGTACCGTCAAGGGAAGGGTGTAGGAAGCTAATGGAGAAATGCTTGGCCAAAAGCTCCACCTGCGTTCCCACTCACTGAACCAGGAGTAGGCGCGATTCCTGGGGTGCCATTGCTGTGCATAGTGCAAGCCATTCTGTTCAGCACATTAGTGTCTCAGTACAGAAGCCTGACAACAGGCCATCACCTATTTGGGGTTCCCTGGACCCCAAATTCCCCATGCTCCAGTATCTGCCAATGCCACTGTGTGGACCCTCCACAAAGCATTTGGGCCATTGGAATGTGGAAGAAAGAAGCGCCCGGGCAGAATGCTGCAAGGACGTACCAGCAACAGCAGTTCACTTTCATGTCTCTGCTGGTGAACACAGCTCACTAGTAATAGGAAAGACTGAGTGGTCAGGTCAACCAAAAGGGATCCTTCCCCAGAAACAACCGCAGGAGACACGCCATTGTATACACAATGCTTGTTACAACCTTCCCATCAGAGGCCCTTGGCCTCAGCTTCTCTGAGCAGCTCTACCCAGTGCCGCTGTCCCCAGCCCCTTCCCACCTCTAGGCTGTAAGCCCCTGATGGAGGCACCGTAGGCAATGTGTCATTCAATCTGTCCTGATCTCAGAAGCCTCGCCCACCTTACTGAGTTCTAACTTCTATAAATCTTCTCTTTGAATAACAGACAATCTAAGTGGCTGAGGATCCAGACATGCAATTCATTTAGTTCAAGTTGTACTGTCACATCTTATTTGGAGCGTTTTTATCACCAGTTATTTCTGCTACTACAAAAGCACCCTGTGTGAACTCTGGATAACCTTACTGAGGGGAAAATGGAGAGAAGGTAGAGGTCACGGTAACCATTGATATTTCAAGCAACAAAATGCCACTAAAAAGGCTTCTCACAGCTTTTGATTAATACCACAGGATCTGGGGTCTGCTAATCTCCGGATTGAGACCTCTCTCTGCTATTTGTTCTGTCTTTGTTCCCATGGCAAGATATTGACCTAATCTGTCCATCATTAATTTCATCTGTAAACTGGAGATACCAGAAGTACTTATCTCAAAGTCTTTTGAGATAATTGAGTAAGATGAAACATAAAAAAAGAACCAAGCACAGTTCTTGGTCCTAGTAAGCTTTGTTTGTTTGTTTGTTTGTTTGAGACAGACTCTCACTGTGTTGCCCCGGCTGGAATGCAACACCATCGTCATAGATCACTGCAACCTCAAACTCCCAGGCTGAAGTGATCCTCCTGTCTTATCTTCCTGAGTAGCTGGGACTACAGGTAGGTGCCACCACACCTGGATAAGTTTTCTATCTATTTTAGAGACAGAGTATCACTCTTGCTCAGGCTGGTCTTCAACTCATGACTTCAAACAATCCTCCAACCTACCAAAGTGCTAGGATTACAGGCCAGAGCCACTTCACCCAGACCCTAATACGCTTTATATCAGTGGTAGCTGTGGCTGTTTTCTTATTAGCATCATCACCCCACCCCATCATCACCATCATCATCATCATTTCAGGAGGCTATTGTGCCTCTTAAAATGATTCTTGCTGTCCCTGTGACACTACTGGATGCATGAACAGGGAGTCAGTAAAAAAGGGGAGATGCTGAGCTGCATTCTTATCACTGGTTCACATCTTCCACTTTTGATTGGTCCTTATGTTCGAGAAGAACAATGTAGCCACTAGGAAGACTGCAGTAGGCATTCAAGGTGGAAGAAACAGGCCTTCACTTACAACAGGGGTAGGAGAGGGACGTGTCCTTTTCTGCCTATTAATTAAAAATAAATAGGGCTTCTCTTCTGTCACTACCACATATCTTCACTTCCCCAAGGTCCTGAGAGAGGGAGGCACTTTGCAGACAGGGGAAAACAGCAGAAAGAATGAATTGGGTAAGTTGAGTAGATATCACATTTAGAGAAGAAAAGAAATTACTGAGAAGGAGACTACACAGGTTCTTTTGTATGCTGTGCTCTCATTGCTATCCACAGCATAAAGTTATTTGCTTTATAAAACAATAAAATAAAACTATGTATATTGTCACAGAAAAACCTAACTGGGAATACACCAAAATGGTCACAGTGAGTATGATTCTATACAGATGGATTTTCAGAGAATTAAATTTCATTATAGTCTCCAGAAATCTCTAGAATTTGTATATGAGCACATATTACACATATCTATCATCTGAAAAGTCATTTCAAAACAAGATGAAGAGTGAGCACATCAGGCCTTATGTATGTTGTATCATTTCATCAAATATTAGCTAAATTAAATTGTCTCCTACATACATAATCCATAGAGCTTCAGTCAAAGGCCTTGCCCTGAAGTGTCCATTATAATCCATTCTCCTTCTATCACCCATATAAATCAGAGGAATTAAAAATACTTTAAAGCATATGTAAATTCAACATGAAATACTTCACACCGAGAATTTACAGCACATTATCATTCTCACTAGTGAGTAGACATGCATTAACCATGTGCCTGAGGAGAATAAGTGACAAGGTCGGCCTAGGAATGAACTCTTGGGAAAGATTTAAAGAGCCAGTTCCTACCTTAAATTCAGAGGAAGTCCACCTTCTCTTTTATTGAGAGTTATGGTCTTGAGATGTCACCAATTAGAGTCCTCTTTTGGATGATGATTTTGAAGTGCCCCAAAGTGGAATTACCCATTAAACCATTCATTTAGGTCTTCTTCACCCTCCCTCAAAGCAGAGACACAAAATAAATTCAACAGGGAGTGGACACAAGTGAGTGTGGGAAAGGGAGGAGGCATCATTGTCATAGTTGGTTCACAACTGTCGTTGACTAGCAAATAACCTGCCCTTGGTCACCATCATGTCACATGGTGAAGGAACACAGATTGCTGTGGGTAGGACTTTTTCTAAACATCTCAGGCCTCAGTTTTTCACTGGGTGGGAAACCAGGGCTCTCATCTTTCACAGCTTTAAAGTAATTTAACCAATTACAGGTAAATTAAAAGTCTTTGAAATGTAAACATACGTTATAAAGGCTAGACACTTTGGCTCCTCAACACACACAAAAAATGTAGATTCTTTTGATTCTGGACGGGTGTCCAGCATTACAACCCATGCTAATACAACAGTAGAGGATTCAGAGACCTCTGTTGAGACAAAGGGTTAGAAGTGTTTTTGAGCACTTCTTAGAATAAGTCTATATTTACATTTAGTACATTTCTCCCCATCTGAAATTGTCATAAGTCTTTACTTAATTTTCAAGAATTAATGCCCACAAAAGATGCGATTTTATATAAGCAAGGACAGAAAGGAAACCCTATTGGCACTACCATTTAAGAAACACTCCCAGCTGGCACTTTTTGACAAATCCCAGCACCTCCTGATGGTATAAGTCAGGTCAGCTCTGATGTGAGGTGTCTGAAGTAGCCAGAAAAGAACAAAGCTCGTAGTAAGGAAAAGTCCAGGTTCCTATGTTACCTCCTTGCACCCATTATAAAGGTTGGTTTTGCAAGAGATGCTCAAGTAATCTCTGAGGAAACTTGCTGAACCTACAAAAGGAAACAAGCATTTTGTTGAAATTATGGCAAAAGTCTAAAGAAATGGGATGGGGGTAGAGGCTGGACAGGTAGGAGAAGAGCCAAACCAAGCACCATAACATGCTGCTCCAATAAACATATTCTGGAAATGAGGTACTAAATCCTTGAGTATCTCCTGTGTGCTGAGCACTTTACAAAGATTTTTGTGTTTGATTTTCACAACATCCCTGACAGCATGGTATGATTCTCATTTTGCAAATGAGGAAAATGAGACTTAAAAATGAGAGTGAGAAAGAGCCAAAGGTCTTTCAGATTCAAATACAAAAGACTTACTGGGAATAAAATATATTGTGTGGTCTTAGCAGTCTGCAAAGCAAAGCAATGGCCAACAATGTATGGAGGGGTAGATATTTAAAGCAGAATTGAGCTACATAATACTTGAATTGTTAGCCTATTCACCAAAAACACCTATCGGATGAGTGCCCATCCAACCACAGTGAGTGGACTGGCAGACTATCATTCTCTGGCACTCAATTGGTCTACACGTCTCATCTTTCTCATATAGGAAAGGTCCTATATATTGCTGGCTTTCGATCATAGTCAAAGCCCCATTTTCATACCTGTAAAAAAGTCATATGTGCATTATTTCCATAATTCCTGGATTCCTGAATTTTGTTTTTGGAAATCTTATCCAGTCAATCCTGTTTCTGCCTGGTACTACAAGAGTTTTCAAAACAAAATAAAAAGGCAGGCCAAACTTTGATGTGAAAATGTCAAGATCATGTATCATTGAAATCTGACATTCTAATAAAGTCAACATGTCTGTACAGCAGCACCTACAGTGTACAGAGGAACACAAATAACGACTGGAAAAAATGTCACTGTTTAGTAAAGAATTGATTTTAGAAAGAGAATCTCCACCATGGAGTTAATAAACAGTGCCCTTGGAATGCCCCTGACATTGTTGGTCGCTCCTAGGCTAGAGACTCAGGAAAGGGGTTTCCTGCAAGGCATTTTAACACCATCCTAAATGATAGTAAAGCTGACAGGAAATGGGTGCTGCCCTCCAGCCAACTCCCATCACCTCACAAAACATAAGCTTGCTCTTACTTGTCTGCCTGGTCTTGACAATTGGTTCCAGTTCAACCCTCTTCACGTTACAGGCCCATGGGCTGACGGTATTGGACTTTTCCATCACAGGTTCTGAAGCAGATGGTGACTGCACAAATCTGCCAGGGGACTTTCCTGTGGGCATACAGCCTCCCACCACTACATGAAAGTTATGTACCCTGGAAGCTAATTTAGGTGGGTGGCTGGGGCACACCTACTTTTTCTCTTATCCAGAGAGGAGTTTCTGAAAATGGTTGGTGGGGACCATGTACTCAATCAGGCAGCCTGTGTGAAGTAGTCAAAAGAGTGAAAGATAATGTAAGATAGAAACTACATAAATCAAGCATGAAATCAGATAGAACCAATATTTTAGAGAACCGACTGCAGCTTCAAAAGGAACAATAGTTCATCCTACCTTAATGAAAAATGGAGCAATTATTAAATATTAGACTGAAAGGCATTGTCTGTTATTTGCTACAAGAGGAGGTTCAGAAGTTCATTTTTTCTTTTCAATAATAAGGCTATTAAATCATACAAAACTATGGATAATCAAATTTTGTAATGGGTTTTGTATTCTCGCTTTGTTTTTAATTACTGACACTCATACACCATGCAAGATTGTGGGTAACAAATCATTGAGACAGGTTTTGGCAATATATACCTCAGTTTTTGTCTCAGTAATTCGTAAGGTAGTAAGTTTAAAATTGCTACTATTAAGAGCCCGGTAATACCACTCAGAAAAACGTCATGAAGAATCTATTCACTAAGCAAAGTTTGTGCAATCTGACATTAAACATAGGCCTTTGAGTACATGTAGTGTTTGTCTTTCCGTAACTCAGATACTTGACTTAGGATAATAGTCTCCAGTTCCACCGAAGATGCTGCAAAAAAATATTATTACATTCCTATACAAGGTATCCATGTAACAAAAACATTCGTATCCCTTAATATTTTGAAATAAAAAAACCCATAGGTCTTTGAGGGGAAAATAGAAAAAAATGGATAGCTGCTAAAAATAAGGGATCTGCTCTTAATTGGCAAGTATGATATCTAGGATGTTATAGGGAATGAGCATGCAGTAAAAATGCCTTCATTCCACACTTAAATAATTATTTAAGGGCTAGGGCTATTCCTGAAAAGTTAGAATTAGTGACGCAGTTAATATCCTACTTCATGAAGTCTGCATTCCTCAAAGTACCAACAACACAGATAAAGTAAAACCTGAACACTAGCAATGACTCTTTGACATTTCTTAACTTCATCAGGTGGATTGAGAAAATATCAATGCTCTGTCACTCACATAGGAGTCGTTGAACCATTTCAACATGATATGACATGTACAATTCAAGTCAATATCAAGAATCATCCCCCTGGCCTGGAGCACAGCAGACAGAAATGAGCGGGCATGCAGCTGAACTCCTCACACCTCCCTGGAGCTGGTAAGTGGGCTCCCTGCCAAGGCTCTGAGCATGGTGGCGTGGGGAATGTCCATGTTTCTGCCCCTCCCTGGGCCTCAGTTTCCCCATCTGTGGAGATGACAGGAGTACATACCAGACGTACTGTACGGGTACCTCTGGTATTTACTGAGCACCTGCTGGGCCCTGGACCCAGGCGGGAATCAGACACAGTCCTGCCCACAGAGAGGCCACATCCCATGGTGGGGGTGGGGCGGGCATTAAACATGTGAGGAAACAAGAATACATCAGCTGGTGGGAAGTGCCAAGAGCATGGGCTGCCGAGGAGGGAAAGGGAGAGGTGTGGGGATGCCGGAGAGAGTATTCAGCCAAGCAAAGCCTGGGGAAGGATGCTGCAAACACGGAGACCAACAAGCATAAAGAAGGACATGCACTTGATGCATGTGACAAACAGCAGGAGGCCACTGTGCTGGTGCTGGGGGCAGTGGTAGGAGAGTGAGGTTGCAGAGGTCGGCAGAGGCCAGATCGTGGCAGGCAGTTGGGTTTAGCCCTAAGAGGGAACATAAATTTGTTTTAAAAAATCAACTAGCACTAAGGCTAGTAAAGAAACTCAAACATCACCATTATCGAAGAGAAATAACTGTTTCCTCACAGAAAGTATTGCTACTGGAAGATCGGCACTCATCCCTAAGGCTGCATCAAAAGAATGAAGACAAGTGATTTGAGGAGAAAGAAAGACGAGTTTATTAATTTGCTGGCAAATGAGGAGGATGGAGACTCCTGTTTAAAATGCCATCATTCTAATAATAGGCAGAAATACAGAGCTTGTACAGGGAGGTTTTCAGTTTCAGACCATTTCTCTTGAACTACAGTCGATGATTCTGATCATCTCATGTCAGTCCCATCTCTGCTGAAGACAATCCTAGTACCTCCACTCAGACAGTTCTGTTGAGCCATCTCCTGTAGCACAAAGAAGAAAGGACACTGCCCCTCCAGACCACTGGCTTGAGGCAGAGATGCAGGTTTTAGTTCCCAAAGAGTGTGTGACGTTTTAAAGAGAGAAAAAACATTTTTGCTGTTTTTTCAGGCTATTCTCTGTTACATATTCCTACCCCCTACCCCCCAATTTCACCCTTCCATATTTATGGGAGGAGGAGCAACATAATCTTTGAGTTATTTTCTGTTGAATTGGGACGATACTGTAGATGGAAGATTTATACTCTAAAGCAATGGCAGTATATTTATGGCAGTAGAATACCAGGCAAAAACAGTCATCAGCAATAACTACAACATTGAGGACTGACGAGGCAAAATGGACTATCGCCTTGTACACAATGTCTGATACAGGGCTGGGTTAGAAAGAAACATGGGACCTCTGAGTACAGAACTATTGGTTGCACCCTGTAGGTGATCTGACAGACCAGCTTTTGTAAACTCAGAAATACTTGCACTGAACGAGGTTTAGGATGACAAGCCAGCAGTAGGCAGATCAACAGAAGACGCAATAGCCTAGGGAAATCTTCACTAAGGAGTTGTCCTTCTATCCTAGAGACAAAACAAATAATCAAAGCAAGGTTGGTAAAAATATCAACTTTTTTATTTTTTTCCTTTTTTAAAAAAAGAATACTTTAGATTGCCTAAAGAATGGCCCCTCTACTTGGTGCTTGGGTCCTCTTCTTCCATGGGACACCTCTTTACTCTGGTATGATGGACCTACAGTTTTTATTTTTGACAGTTTTAATGAGCTGTTAGAGACACTTGATAGAGTCTCTTTCACTTTTTTGTTTCCACCTGGGGCGGAGACTTGAAAGAGGGAAACTCATGTATAGTCGTTAGCACCTGACCCACTCATTTGACATGTTGTTTTACTCTGTTGTTTTTACTCATGGTTATATTATCATATTTACCTCGAGGTGTCAGGAAGGGTCTCTCATAAACTATGTTCTGGGGCTTAACTTAAGCCTGTTTTTAGGGGCACCCTTATCTGGAGGACAAGTGGCAATATCTTATCTCAATTTCCTGTATCAATTTCAAGATGTATGTAATTTTCATTCTAGATGTAGGGGTTTGTTTATTGGCTGGGTTACCTCCAATATGAAAGAATGTCTATTATTATTCTACATAGAGGAGGGGAGTCTATGTATATCATAACGACCTATGGGATCATTGAGTCTACCGTCTCATGCCTTGGAGAAATAGTGTATGAGGTTCCCACTTGGAGTCCACTTTAAAAATTTGTGGGCGACCACAGAATATTGATGAACACATCCAGGTTCAGATGATGGGAAGCAAAGTTCCCCTGATGGGGACTATCATGGAGTAGCCAAACACGGTGATACTTTGAGCTGTCCAGTGTCACCTTACCTCTCTGTCTATGGTGTCCATCACCAGCATATCATTTTCTATCTGCTTGGTCTCTTTTCCTGGACTGCAGATGTCCATTATCCCATCATCCTCTGAAGCTTGTTCCAGTTCTGCACTGACGTATGTGCCTTGTGCCAGCAGCTCCTGGTAGGAGCCCATTTTGGAGCTCCAGGCACTCTCTCTGTCTGTGGAGGACAAGCCTTTACCCAGCCTGAAAAGGTATCTATTAATACAAGTTCAGCCATCTGAACGAAATTGCTAGTCACTGTAGGTCTTTTTGATTGTTTGGTTGGTTTTTGTTTTTGTTGTTCTTGGACCACCTCGAGCACATAAACAATTTGTTGTAAGCAGGGTCTTTCTGAATGAGGATTCATCAAATCCATTAAAGCAAGCACATAGACAGTCCAAGGTACACAGGGTCCTCCCAAATGAGGTACCCTCAAATCCATTAAGGCATCGCATCTATAATGTGTGTATTCATGTAGCTGCCTCACAGGAGTCCAAACCAAGGCTTCGGGCCTGAGAACGAGTCCATGAGAATTCTGACTCCATTTAACTGTGTCATCCCAAATGTCACAGTCACAGTCTTTACTTCCAAAGCAGATCTAAATCTAGCCTGAGTATCAAGGCCCAGAGAACAGATCATCTCCAGTGGCCTCCTTAGCAGCTCTGCCACTCACCTTTCTTTGGCCATGTTGGCGACTTGCTTGGGCTCAGCCACGGCCTGTTTCAAGGCCATTATTTTAACCACTTCAGTATGGTGCTCACCAGCCACGAAACCTTTCCCACAGCCGGCACTCATAGTCTGCACGATAGTGTGTGCTGTGCATTGACGAAAAATCCATTTTGCTCTTGTGTGATGAGGAAAGCTTGAAAGCACTGAAAGCTTGTTTTACTTTACAGGCAGCTTTATTTGTAATGTAAATCAGAATAGGTAACATATACATATATGTTTTCATTAGGTTATTTTTAAATGTTCACAATTTTATTTTGATAAATGAAAAATTAGGAAAGTCATATCTCGGCTGTCGGCTACAGTCGCTGTGCGCATTCATCTGTGGCTATCGACTATAGTCGACGCTCATACTGAAGTGGTTAATGGCATACTGAATATCTTTATTTTCTGTCATCAGGAGATTACCCACTTTTTTAATAATTTTTTTTTTCCAGACAGAGTCTCACTATGTTGCCCTGGCTACAGTGCCGTGGTGTCAGCCTAGCTCACAGCAACCTCAAACTCCTGGGCTCAAGCAATCCTTCTGCCTCAGCCTCCCAAGTAGCTTGGACTACAGGCATGCGCCACCACGCCAGGCTAATGTTTTCTATATATTTTTAGTTGGCCAATTAAATTCCTTCAATTTTTAGTAGAGACGGGGTCTCGCTCTTGCTCAGGCTGGTTTCCTAATCCTGATCGTGTGCGATCCCCCTTCTCGCCCTCCCAGAGTGCTGGGATTACAGGCGTGAGCTATCGTGCCCGGCCTTCAATGATTGAATGAGCATATACTATCGAAAAACATATTTAGAGTCCATATAGATGTTTATCTTTTTCCCTCTGGATAACTGTTCTGCTTAAAGCCACTAGCTCAGTTTTCTGGGCCAAAGTCCCAGGTGGCAGTGCCACTGTCATGGTCATCACATAACCAGCCCTTCGTTGTCCATAAAGCCGTCCCTGTCAGGGAAAAGATCCCAGTCTTGCTCTGGCATTGGCTGATCTCAGATCTTTCCTGCTAGAATACACAGTCTCTAGAACCTCTACACAGTCATATTGTAAAGACTCATTCCCATTGGCTGGAAAAAGGTGGCAGGATTGAGAAGAGACACAGTCTTTAATAACATCTCAGAAGTAGCTGTTACTGCCTGGAGGCAAAGAGGCCATTCTCTCACCATATTGTTTAATGGCTTTCAGAAGTATGTCACTGGCCTGGGATGTCCCTCTGCATCTAAGGCTCATTCTTTATTTGTTGTTTCATTTATGAGTCAGGCAAAGGCACAGCAGGGGCAGTCATAAGCTGTCCCATTTAGGGCCCCCTGTACAAGGCCTTTACTATCATTCTGAAGTCTGGGAACTAGATGCCATTTCTAGGAACCCCAGTTAAGTAGCCTGTTGTTTGTAATTCTTTCCAATTGCAGGTTCCACAAGTCCCATTAAGCTTTTATCAAATAGGGTAGGAGAGCCCATGAGACAACACAGGACATCTCAAGATCCTCTCCTGTAAATGCAACTGAGTACCATTCAACTTTCTCGGCCCCTGTTTGCTTGTCTACAGCTGTCTCCTGGCTGGGCATAGCTGGTGCCTGGGGCTGGGACAGTCGCCGGGAAGGGCTCTTCCCAGACCGCTTCTGTCCATGGGCTTGGCACTAATTGAATCCCCACTGTCGATTTTGCCCATGGCTCCAGTGGGAATATTTGAAGTCATGGGGCTCTGAGTGCCCTACTTTCTTTGCCATCTGAGTCCTGCACTTTTAAAACAAATATTTATTCTCCTGGGGGCTTCTTCCTACCTGGAGTCCTGGCAGTGTTTTGTCGAATGTGTTTTCTTTTTACAAAAAGCACACTCTTTAGAGGACCCTTGGTTGGCACCGCTAACAGAACATTAATAGGTTTGAGCTTTTTGTTTTTTTCCTGGTGTTATATACTTTTTAATCATTCTGCTCTGGCTAGGGATGTGTGCTTTGCCCAAACTGAGTTTTCTGCCAGGTCGTAGAAGTTGAGACCATTCTCAACCCCAAGTCGCAAGCCAGTGGGCATGGGATTGAACAGTTCAAGTTGCACCCTCCCCTGGCTTTCTCATGGTGACAAGATGGTGGTGGGGGGGTAGTTGAGCAGCAGGCCTTTTCTCTATACCCCCAATGGCCATGTTTGCCAGTCTTCCCTCTCCCTGGTAGGGGGTGACAGGAATCCAACTATTAAGTAAAAGTATCACGACTACCTCATGCACCGCCAGTAGAGGACTCTCTTGTACTATTAACAACATCCCGACCTCTGAGATCTTTACAAATGAAATGTCCAACCTCAAAATTAAACAAGGAAATCGGATATTTCATACCCAATACATATAGGCTCGCATCCCAACCACCTGACCTTTGACAAAGTATTTTTAGTTAGAAGACAGTCTAAGGTTTTATTTAACAGCCACTTTTCATCCTCCATCACGTACATGGGATTACGATACCTTTTGCTTACACATAGGTTTCTAGCTGTAAGTTGACCATTTAGCCAAAATTTTTCCCAAGAGAATTTTATATGGAACTTCTTTAAGTTTTAACAAAAAATCACAAATAACAAACATAGACACTAGAGAATTTTCAAGACAGAATGCCAGGGCCTTACGAGATGGAAACAACAAATTGAGAAGCAAATTTTCTCAAAGGAGAATCACCATTTCTTAATCCTAAGGGGACAAAATGAGAACCAATTTTAACATTTTTCAATCCCGCCTTGTTGCCTGAGACCCACAGATGAGATTAATCCAAATCAGGTTCCCTACTTCCGCTCAACCTCTTGACTTCTATCCCCAAACTGGTGCCTTAAAACAAAGGCAACAGGGAGTTCCGAACCCCGCCCCTGGCAAATAGTTGGACTCAGGTCTCTGTGTCCAAGGGAACTTTATTTACAAATGGCTGTGGATATTGCTAT
>VSMD01075467.1:0-117303 GCA_008750895.1 Mirza zaza | reverse complement strand
AATCAAGGTTAAGCTTTTCCTTTTTAAATTACAAATTGGGCCATTAGCAGAAGGAACCACCAATAGGCTAACCTGAAACCAGTGTAATGTAGATTTTGCAGCTGTTGGTCAGCCTGGGGCAGAGGAGCACAGCATGCACGGTCTTATTATTTTAAGGTCTAATTACTAAGGGGCAAGGCCAGTCTGCTGTGTTGGCCCAAAGGATCATATCTCAGAGCTCTGCTCTTAGATTTGGGAAGCAGGTATTGGGGTAGACTGCCTAGATAGGACATTTGTTATACATCTACTCTGGGAACACTGAACAAGTGGTTAGTGCCTTTGTCTTTGCATGCAGACATCAGAAGACTATACAGCATGGCTTTGTTCCAAGGAGCAGTTTAGATGTAATGCACAACTGAAAGCAGATTTTACAGTCCCAGAGGAACTTGTATCCTTGTACATTGACTGCAAAAACTGAGCTACTTGAAAATGTGCCAGCATCTGAGTCCTGGGCCAGCTGGGGGTAAAGCTTGTGGCATAGTTTGTCATGAAAACAGTATGTGTCATGATTCTAATTGTATGCAATGATGAGCAAAACAGCTCTGCTTTCAGAGCCCAGCTCCTTTTGTAGCAACTGAGTGCTCAGCATTTACCAAGGTAGCCCTTCCTAAGTATTTACAGACCCATCAGCTGCATTCAGGAAGTTATTAAAGAGAAAATCCTCCTAACAGACTTACACTTAGTTATCATTGTCCATGAAGATCAGCTGTAGGATCTTATCTTTGTGTTGCCCTCAGGTTCTGCTCTGTTGGTATTCTAAGAGGAGCCACTAGAACACCATCCAGAATGGATAGTGTGCTGCCTTTGCACAGAGCCCCACCCACAGTCATTTGTTTGCCTTTTGGCAGCTGCCCAACATAAAGAACTCCTTTTTCTTATCTTCCTAGGTGTCTTCATATAATCTCCCCTTAGATGTGCAACAGCTCTTTTTAAAATATCAAGGCTCCTGCCTCCTGAAAGAATTTGAGCATCTTATGTTTCTTAAAGGGGTTTACTTAGAACAGGACACAAAATCTATCTGTAGCCCTGTCTTGTCTAGTGGCCAGAGTAACTTTGAGAGAAGCTTTCTGAAGTTTCTTTTGGAGAACTGTGTCAGAGATTCTAACACATTTGCCAAGAACTGGTAAAAGGGTTAGAATCATCAATAGAGGATGGTAACTTCACAACCCGGGTCGCTGTTATCCCATAGGCAAAGGGGTTGGCAGATGTTTAGAGAAGGAAGCTGGATACTGCGGAGCCTGTACCAGTGGAGCTTGTGCTTAAATCACTGGGATGTGGTGCTTGTGCTTAAAGAGCAGGCCTAATCCACTCTCTAAAGCACAATCAATAGTTTGCAGTCTGAGCCAAATGGTAACATTAAGCCCGTGGTTACTGCACAGGCTGCATGTTACTTTCAGTAATGTCACCATCGCTCTGAACATTTCTGGAATTCTTCTTTTGGATTCACTTCAGATTCAGTTAAAATTCACACATATTTTAGTTTCAGGGTTTTTTTATTTAAAATTTTACTTTCTATGTTATTAGTCTGATCTTGAATGCTGTTTAAAAATTTGACAAACTTGTAATTGTTGATCTTTTTTTTTGTAAATACTGCCAGCGTGGATCAAGCAAATCAAACATTTCAAATGTTTTAAGCAGTTGGCATTAGAGCAGTATCCAAAGTGACCTCTGTGAAGAACAAATGTTCCTTCAATACACTGAGCATCTGTTCTAGGTAGAGCTCGCATGCCCACCTTAAGGTTTAGTGAGGGGAAACAGACTAAACAGTGATTACTGTATTTGATATAGTAAGTTAATGGGGACAATATAATGGAGGAACGTAAGTCTCTGGGATGCAGCGTGGGAGAGGGGAGATGAGGAAAGGTCTTCTCATGTGGCATTTCAGCTGACATCTGAGTGATGAGAAAGGAAGGTCTGTATGGAAATCTGGAGTACGAATAGCAAGGGTTCTTGAGGCAGGAATCATAATTAAACTGTGGTACCTACCTTTGAGGCGTTCATGCAAATCTATAAGAAATTCTAATATTGTCATTAAAATAAAGACATACTATGTGTATAAGAAAATGTGCATCCTGACCTTTTGAATCTACTGGAGTTAATGGGTCTAGTAGAGTTCAGAGAGTGGGATTCAGACAGAAGACTCTAGGCAAATTGGATAAAATCAGGTCCTGGCCTGAAATCAAATATATCTTGTTATATCTTACAGGGTTTCCTGTTCCATTTGGGGAATTTAAAAGGTGACAAAGTTAGTTTTTTTCTAGAATTACCTACAAGTGCACTACTGTCTAACAATGTGGATTTTCTGTAACATTTTAAGGTGAATTTGTTTAAATGTGTCATTTCAGCTTCAGGCTCTGTCTGATGATGGAGTATCTGATCTTGAAGATCCAACCTTGGCTCCGCTGAAAGATACAGAAAGGTTTGGGATTGTGCAGCGCTTGTTTGCCTTAGTGGACATTCGCCTGGAGAGACTGCAGTCGTCCGTGAAAGCCGCCATCCTGAAGGACCCTAATGTCTTCCCACTGATTCTTTATATAACCTTGAATGGACTCTGTGCTCTAGGCAGAGGACATTAGTAATGTCATATGTGAATTAGAAGTACATGTTTTTAGCCACGACTATTTCTAAGAATTGTTAAGATACTACTTTTGGGTTTAGGTAAGATGTGCGTTAATGAAATGAATTGACAAAACAGTTAAGCAGTGACTTTCTGCAGTATGAATGGCCTCAGTTTAAACAGCTGCTTTCTCATCAGAGGCCCCTGCTGTGCTGGTGACCATGTCCAGATTAGCTTCCAGCACCTAAAAAGCTGAGGGTTGAGAGTTCGTAGTGAAGGTTCAGATCTGTTTTTCTACAGAATAATGGAGTCCATCTAAATTGTGAATGCTGTGGGAAGGCAATTTCTCTTCACAGAAGAGGTTATGTTTTGGATGTGTTATTTGCTTGAAAATTAATTATAAATACCACTAGAGTATGTATATATATTCTCCTGAACAATTATACAAAAAAAAATCTAACAAACCCCTTGCTTGAGGGTCTACCTTATATGTGGGTTAAAAAGGATATATGAAGGTTATACACTATGGCAGCAACTATATAAAAAATAAGCATCTTATATATAAACTAGAAAGGAACATGCAAAAGTGAAAGTAATTGTGCTAAAATGGTAGCACTGTGCCTTATCTGGTTTTCTGAAATAAAATAACTATGAAGAAAAACTGAATACAATGTATAATATGAATGTATTTGTGTAAAAAATTTTAGATGTATATACATATTGATATGCATGGAAAATCTCATTTGAAGAGTTCACCATGGCTCCTTTGGGTAGAGAGACTAAGAGGCTGGGACAAGAGGGAGACTTTTCACCCTTTCTTTGAGACAGAGTTTTTGCTCTGTTGTCTGGGCTAGGGTGCAGTGGCAGCATCATAGCTCACTGCAACCTCAAACCCCTGGGCTCAAGTGATCCTCCTGCCTCAGCCTCCCAGGTAGCTGGGACTACTGGAGAGTAACTCGTTAGTAGCCTGGCTAACTTATCTATTTTTTTGTAGAGACTGAGTCTTGTTCTTAGGCGGGTCTCAAACTCCTGGCCTCAAGCAATCCTCTTGCCTCAGCATCCCAGAGTGCTAGGATTACAGACATGATTTTTCACCCTTCTAGTCCTGTTAGAATTTTGTATGTATTGTCCTCCCTAGCAGCTTTGCCCAGAGGAGGGGCATAGACCTTTGACCCCTGCACATTCCTTGCCAGGACTGATGGAGCTTGAGGGCAGGCTCACCCAACCCAGTCTGACCTAGCTGCCTCCACTTTATTCTCTGCTGGAGAATAAGGATACACCTGGAATTTCCAGGACCCCAACCACCACCTGGGGCAACAGTGATTCTCCTGAGGAACTAAAGCTATTCATAGGACCCCAAAACACTGCAGCTTGTTCCTTCCAGCAAGTGCCTACTGAAAAGGAGGTCAATTTGCACACCCTTTTACTAACTCGTCATACAGGGGATGGTTGATTCACAAGCACCACACACTGGCTTAGAGATAAACTGGGCATGTCATTTTCTAAACAGAAGAAAATCCAAATTAAGCAGCAACAGCTGCTCCAGGCGAGAAGGAAACAGCAAAAGAACTCTGGAAGTACAAAGAATCAAAGCGAAAGGACACCCCCAAAAGGGGACACGAGCTTTCTAGCTATGGATATCAACCAAAATCAGAATATTGAAATGACAGAAGAAGAATTTGAACATGGGTTATAAGGAAGCTTAGTGAAATGCAAGATAAAATGGAAACCCAACACAAACGACAAAAACAATGAAAGAAATGAGTAAAAAAATTCACTACAGAAATCGACTTATTAAAGAAAAATCAAGTTTTGAAAATGAAAAATTCCTTCAAGGAATTACAAAACACAGTGGAATGCCTTAAGAATAGGTTAGATCAGGTAGAAGAAAGAATCTCAGAGCTTGAAGACCACACCTTTTAATTAAACAAGTCAGTCTCAGAGCAGAGAAATAATCTTCCTACAAGAAATACGGGATTATGTAAAAAGGCATAACATACAATCATAGGCATACCTGAGGGTGAAGAAAAAACTCACAAGGGTTGGAAAAACTACTTGAGGGAATAATTGAGGAAAATTTGGGGCTTTGCTATAAATCTAGATATCTAGGTACAAGAAGCTCAAAGGACTCCTGGTAGATTCATAGCAAAGAAGAAAACACCACAACACATAGTCATCAGACAGGCCAAAATAAACATGAAAAGGCCCTCCTAGGAGCATTAAGGTGAAAGTAGCAGGTAATGTATGAAGGAAAATACATCAGACTAATGGCAGAATTCTCACCTGAGACCTTACAAGTCAGAAAGGATAGGAGCCCCATTCTCAGTCTTCTCAAACAGAATAATGGCCAGCCCAGAATTTTGTATCCTGCAAAAGTAAGTTTTGATTATGAGGTAGAAATAAAGACTTTCTCAGACAAGCAAACACTGAGGGAGTTTGTCAAGATGAGACCTGCCCTGCAGGAAGTACTCAGAACTGCAGGGTTATACATAGATCAGCACAATAGACACCAACCAGTGTAAAATCACCCAAAAGTTAAAGGTGAAAGGCCAGATACCACAATGGCTCAAGAGAGAAAACAAAGCAACAGAGTTCTACTCAACAGGATGAACAGAAATCCATCCCACTTATCAATTCTTCCAATAAATGTGAATGGCTTAAAGTCCCCACTGAAGAGACATAGGCTGGCTGAATGGATAAATAGGTACAAACCAAGTATCTGCTGTCTCCAGGAAACACATCTAACCCAAAGGAATCATTCAGACTCAAGGTGAAGGGATGGAAAACAATATTCCACACAAATGGAAACCAAAAGATAGCTGGTGTAGCAGTTCTCATATCAGATAACAGTCTTCAACAAAAATAATGAATCATTCAGATTCATTATATAATGGTAAAGGGAACAATTTGACGAGAAGATATAACAATCCTAAGTATTCATGCACCTAACACAGGTGCACCTAGATTCATAAAGCAAATCCTACTTGATCTAAACAAAATGATAAACAGCAGCACTGTAATAGCCAGGGATTTCAACACCCGCTTGACAAAATAGGACATATCCGACAAACAGAAAAAAAAGAAACAATGGACTTAAACAGAACTCTAGAACAAATGGGCCTAACAGATATTTACAGAACATTCTACCCCAAAAACTACTGAATATACATTCTTCTCATCAGCTCATGGGACATTCTCTAATGATCACATCCTAGGCCACAAAACATGTCTTAACAAATTAAAAAAAAAAATAGAAATGATACCATGCATTTTCTCAGACCACAGTGGAATAAAATTAGAAATCAACAGAAACACTTATCTGTACACAGAGTCATGGAAACTAAACAACCTACTGCTGAATGGTAGGTCAAGGAGGAAATTAAGATAGAAATCAAAAGATTCCCTGAACTAAATGATAAATGGGCACAAGTTATCAAAATCTGTGGGATACAGCTAAAGCAGTCATGAGCAGATAATTCATAGTCATAAGTGCCTATATCCAAGAGACAGGAAGATCACAAATCAATAATCTAATGAATTGTCTCTAAGAACTGGAAAAGGATAAACAAACCAATCCCAACACAGCAGAAGAAAAGAAATAACCAAGATCAGAGCAGAATTAAATGAAATCGATAACAAAAGAACTATATAGATTAATGATACATAAAGTTGGTTCTTCAAAAAGATAAAATTGACATGCCACTCAGTAGATTAACTAGAAGCAGAACAGAAAGGACTCTAACAAATTCGATCAGGAATGAAAAGGGAGAAATTATTACTGATACCATGGAAATACAAAATATCATCACTGAATACTATAAAAATCTCTATGCACATAAACTTGAAAATGTGGTGAAAATGGACAAATTCATAGAAACACACAGCCTTCCTAGGCTCAATTAGGAAGAAATAGAATTCCTGAACAGACCAATATTAAGTACCAAAATTGAAACAGCAATAAAAAATCTTCAAAAAAACAAAGACTGCTGGACCAGATGGTTTCAGACCTGAATTTTACCAGACCTACAAAGAAGAATGGGTACCTATCCTGCAGAAATTATTCCACAACATTGAGTAGCAAGGAATTCTCCTCAACGCGGTTTACAAAGCCAACATCACCTTGATACCAATGCCAGGAACGGACTCAATAAGAAAAGAAAACCACAGACCAATATCCCTTATGAATATAGATGCAAAAATTCTCAATAAAATCCTAGCAAACCAAATTGAGCTACTCATCAAAAAAATAATCCATCACGAACAAGTGGGCTTCATCCCAGAGATGCAGGGATAGTTCAACATATACAAATATATAAATGTAATTCACCACATAAATAGAAGTAAAAACAAAGACTGTATGATCCTTTCAATAGACGCAGAAAAAGCAGTTGACAAAATTCAGCATCCTTTTATAAGAACTCTTAATAAAATAGGCATAGATGGGACTTACCTCAAAATGAAAGCCACAGATGACAAACCCAGAGCTAACTTCATACTGAATAGGGAAAAATCAAAAGCATTCCTTCTTCGAACTGGAACCAGACAAGGTTGCCCTCTATTACTGCTTCTATTCAACATATTGTTGGAAGTCCTAGCCAGAGCAATCAGACAAGAGAAGAAAATCAAGGGCATCCAAATGCGGGCAGAAGAGGTCAAACTGTTTTTGTTTGCTGATGATATGATTTTATATCTAGAAAACCCCAAAGATTCATCCAAGAGACTCCTGGAATTGATAAATAAATTCAGCAAAGTGTCAGGTTACAAAATCAATGTACACAGATCAGTAGCATTCATATATGCCAAACAGTCAAACCGAGAACTAAAAAGACTCAATACCTTTCACAATAGCAACAAGGAAAACAAAGTACCTAGGAATATATTTAACTCAGGAGGTGAAAGACCTCTACAGGGAGAACTACAAAACACTGAGGAAGGAAACTGCAGAGTATGTAAACAGATGGAAAATCATACCATGCTCATGGATTGGTAAAATCAATATTGTTAAAATGTCTATACACCCCAAAGTGATTTACAGATTCAGGGCAATTCCTATTAAAACACCAAAATCATTTTTTGCAGATTTAGAAAAAATAATTCTATGCTGTATATGCAACCAGAGAAGACCCTACATAGACAAAGCAACCTTAAGCAAAACAAAAACAAATGAATTGGGAGGTATTAACTTACTAGACTTTAAAGCTATAGTAACCAAAATAGCATGGTATTGACACAATAACAGAGACATAGACCAATAGAATAGGACAGAGGACCCAGATATAAAATCCTCCTCATATAGTCATCTGATCTTTGACAAAGCAGACAAAAACATACACTGGGGGAAAGAATCCCTATTCAATAAATGACACTGGTAAAATTGGATAGCCACATGCAGAAGACTCAAACAGGATCTATACTTCTCACCTCTCACAAAAACCAACTCATGATGGATAACAGACTTAAACCTAAGGCATGAATTCTAGAAGAGAATGTTGGAAAAACTATTACAGACATTGGCCTAGGCAAATAATTTATGAAGAAGACCCCACAAGCAATAATAAATATAAATAAATGAGACCTGATTAAATTAAAAACTTTCTGCATAGCCAAAGAAACTATCATTAGAGCAAATAAACAACCTATAGATGGGAGAAAACATTTGCATGCTATACATCTGATAAAAGGGTGATAACTAGAATCTATATAAAACTCAGGAAAATCAGCAAGAAAAAATATCATACAACCCCATTAAAAAGTTGGCAAAGGACATGAACAGAAACTTTTCTAAAGAAGATAGAGTAATGCCAACAAACATGAAAAAATGCTCAACATCTCCAATTATCAGGGAAATGCAAATCAAAACCACAATGAGATATCACTTACCTCCAGTGAGAATGGCTTTTATCAAAAAGTCCCAAAATGATGAATGCTGGCGTGGATGCAAAGAGATAGGAACACTTATATGCTGCTAGTGGGAATGCAAACTAGTACAACCAGAAAGTAGTATGGAGATACCCCAAGTAACTAAAAGTAGAACTATCATTTGATCCGGCAAGCCCACTACTGGGTATCTACCCAAAGGAGAAAAAGACATTCTATAAAAAAGACATCTCCATCAAATATTTATAGCAGCACAATTCACAGTTGCAAAGATGTGGAAACAATCCAAGTGCCCATCAATACATGAGTGGATTCATAGAATGTGGTATATGTATACCATGGAGTACTACTCAGCCATAGAGAAAAATGGTAAACTACCTCTTGTATTATCCTGGATGGAGCTGCAGCCCATTCTCTGAAGTATCATAAAAATGGAAAAACAAATACCACATGTACTCACCATTAAATTGGTACTAATCCATCAAAACTTATGTGCACATATAGGAGTAACATTCATTGGGTGTCGGGTAGGTGGGGGGAGGAAGGGATAGATAAACTCAACATCTAATGGGTGTGGTACATGCTGTCTGGGGAATGTGCATGCTTGTAGCTCTGACTCACGGGGTGCAAAGGCAATTTATATAACCAAAGCATTTATACTCCCATAATATTCTGAAATTAAAAAAAGAATTGGCTATTGAAAAGGAGGTAGTTTTATGCTGCTACAGGAGGTCCCAGCCTCCAGTTATTGCTGGTCTTCCTAGCAGACACCTGCAAAGATGTGGAGGGTGAGGCAGTGCGAGGCATGGTTGCCATGAGGTGGAACTGGGCTTCCAAAAACTTAACTAGACAGGATATCCAGTTTCCTCATTAAAAAAAAAAAAATGTACCCTTATTTACTGGTTGAGATCAAGAACCATGCTTTTTTCCATAATTAGATTTGGAAACAATTTCTAGTAGCTCAGGTCACTTGGAAAATAGTAAATAAATGTATTATGTCCTAGAACAGCACAGGACAGCCACCTTAACTCTGATGTTTCCATTCATGAAAGAGGAACGAACCACTTCTCCCATAAATGGATGCAGGAAGTACCACTGACATTAGTGTGGATGGTCCATTAATGGCTCATCAAAGAGGTCCGAGACCTGGTCCCTAAAACCTGTGAATATGTTACCTTACATGGAAAAAGGGGAATTTGCAGATGTTTTTAAGGTTATGGAATTTGAGATGGGCAGATTATCTTGGATTATCTGACATGGCCCATAAGGGAAAACAGGCATAAGAGTGAGTGAGAGACTTGGCCCAAGAAAATGCAGGAACAATGAGGGCAGGAGAAAGAATCCACGTGCTGTTGCTGGCTCTGAAGATTGAAGGGGCCAGTTTAAGATGAGAGAGAACAGTCTCTCTGACACCTAGCAAGGAAATGATGACCTCACTTCTGTAACTGCACAGAACTGAAGTCAGCCAACAATCTGCACCAGCCTGCACACACATTCTCCCCCAGACCTTCTGATAAGAGGCCCAGCAGGCCCTGGCTGACACCTTGATTTTGGCCTGATGTCATCTGTATTAGACTTCAGGCGTACAGAACTGAGAAAATTAATTTGTGTTCTTAAGCTGCTAAATTTGTGGTTGTTATTGCAGTGATAGACAAGTAAGGTAGTATAAAATGGAAGAATGAGCAATTCTTAATTCTTCTGGAGACATCACAAATATACTGTGCTAGCAAGTGTGAGGTATAGAATCCTAGAAACTAGCTTAGGAATAGGTTGCAGAGGCCCCTTCTGGACAGAGGCATGAGCTGTGCCCCACAGCAGGTTGGTTCACTGTCTTTCCCATCAGGGTTTCTCTCTTTCCCAGCTACCTGGGAAGGGTCAGAGCATACCCCGCTGTCTAAGCATAGAGGCCTTGTTTTCTTGATCCCGTATTTTAACCTTCCCTACTTCTGAAATTCTTACCTGGGCTGGGATAGAGGAATGGTTAGGGCTTCCTTGCTGAAGAATAAAGGCAGGTGAAAATTTTATTTAGGTGGGAAAAACTAAATGATATTAGGGGCTTTTTACAAAGACAATTAGCACTTAAAAGAAGTTACCAAAGCTAATCTGAGGTCCTGTTATTTTATCTCTAAACCTTAGCTCTACCTATAAATGAAACACATTTTCCAATAGTAAATATTTATTTCTTTATATATACAAAAATATTTTACCAAGAGTATGTAATCTCACAGATTAAACGTTTCAGTAATTTTCATTTTGGGCAGCATATGGAAATACGTGAAAAGATTTATAGGGACAGTTTCTGAAAAATCAATACTTAATTGATTTTATTTATACAAGAACAGCAGTAATGTTTCTTTTATACAGGAACTAATAATACAATTACCTGGAAAGCGGTAGCAATTAATTTTTATTTTTAAACTTCATCAGAAACTTACTTAAGCAACTTGTTTAGCTTTGATTTTCAGATTGCTAACTAGCATGTTGCCCTCCATTAAAAAAGATTCTCTTCTATAATCACTTCAAAGACTAGAGATTAAAAAAAAAGCATGCATTTGTGTTCAAAGGAAAGCTATATCAAAACAAACTGGGGGGAAAAAGGAAGAATAAAAAATTCCCCCACACGGCCAAGTTTTCACATCAAATACTCATCATGGGCTCTCAGAGCTCAGCATAGCATATAGAAAATTGCACTTTTTGCTGAACTCTAGTGTTCATTCTTCTACAACAGAATCCAAGATATCACTTCTTTAAAAAAAAATCAATGTTACCGAAGAAACAGAAGTCAGTCAGTAGTGTTTTCTAAAAGAGGATATACAGCCAAAAGAAATATTTGTCTTATATTTCAAGAACAGATGTAGCTGAGCTATGCCTGAAATCCAGTTCTACCTGAAAAGACGAAGGCATTTCTCGTTTGGACCAGGTTTACCAGAATAAGCTTTAAACAGGTTTTCAAAGCAATGTTACTTATAATACTGTCCACCTCTCCTATTTAAGAAAATGAGATGAAAACCACCCATTTTAACTATAATGACTTCTGGTTTAATGTTGGTAATTTATAGCTGATGAGTTTTTAATGCTATACTTTTTTCCTCTTTAAGTTAGTTTATTAGGCTTTCTCCAAGCTCCCAGGTCACCCTGAGTAACAGGTGGAAAGCCAAATTTCAGATATGGCCTGTCATAGTTATATATGCTGCTACTCCTGGCTTGCTGTTGGCTAAAGTACAATAAACACATCTATTTCCAACATTGAAAATAAGATATTTTGGCTTCTATTGGTAGTAACAATACCTATTGCATGAGACTCAAAGACAGTTGTTCTACAAGCAATAAATCATTTAATATTCCAAGTTATAAGCAGCATTTACTTTAACTACAGATGTATTCATTTAGTTTGTGCTGGAGATTAGAAAACAGTAAGAGTAGGGGAAGGAAAAAAAGAGAGGGAATTGTTGCTTCTGACCAACCTGTGTGTGTGGAGATAAGTCAGATTTATCACACAAGTGCATTATCAGTCAATGAAGGGGAAGCAGTTAGAAGAGAAATAATAACTAAAATGGATTAATGTCTGGATTTAGAGGCTCACTAGCTGGACCTAACAGTGAATGTTTTTTCCTATAAAGACACAGATGCCTTTGAAACTTAATGCTATGAGTTAAACAATACGGCTGCAGTGATAAATTTCAGGCATAAGGATAAAATAGGACAGCTTTAAGAAGCATCAGAGTCTGTTCTGAGGTAAAAGAGTACTGGATTGCTTACTTAAGTTTTGTTTGATTTGTGAGTGGTCTGTCAGGCAGCGAGGACTTGCTAAGGGTTTGGAATTAGAATGAGATTCTAAACTAAAAGGAACCTTCTAACTAGAACCACTAAGCAAGCAGATCAGACCCTCTTCCAGGCTGGAACTTCATCCTTGGGGCTGTTTTAAAACTGGAGGTAGGATTCCTGAATGGTGTTCACCATTCATTACATTACTTCAGAAAGAGGTACACATTAAAAGAACTAAGCAATAAAAAGGAGCCCAATAAGGATATTATAGTTAAGCATTTACCACACTACAGTTATAAATTACTTCCTATAATTTAAGGTGAAGACAAATATTAACTTAGCCCTATCTAATAAGTAAAATATTAAAAGTGAAGGGAGACATACATTTTATCAAACTTCACATGGTCAGAAGTCAGAATTAGTATCTTTGCCAGTAGATGTACATTATCTACATACGAGTGCACATAAAACTATACTTTTATCACTGGAGAATATTTTTAAGAAAGTACTGCCAAAGTGGTGCAAACCATGCTTTCCTACCTTGAAAATGAGATGTCATCATTTTTTCACTTTTTTGTATAATAAGGACTCATGTTTGATTCTATGCATTTTTCCAAAAACCATTCCAGGAACACAGAAGGTAACATGATGAATTATGGGAAATATTAAAAAAATGAATATAATTTGAAAAATTCTAGAACCAAAAATGCAAAAAATAACCTTACCTTACAAAATTATAGAATTGTCATCTTCCTCAGGTATATAACGTATACTTACATAAAAACTGATATGATGCTGAATTATTAGTCAAAAGTCTGTGAATAATATTCACTTGTACTATATACAATCCCATTATTTAAAACACTGACTTTCTCCCAAGAACTCCAAATACATTACAAACATTATTACATGAATTCTCATAGCAAATCTCTTGGAATGAGAGCAGGTATCAAAATCTCTAAGCCTGAATCATATCATAAATTCATTCAAAGGTTTAAATAAGTATTAACCAAGAGGCTTCCATCCAGAACTCTATCCTTTTTCCTTAAGAAAATTAAATCATAATAATGAATGATTATTTTCTGAGCTTAATCCCCCAGAGCCTTTTAAAACAATCTATAAAAAGTTTCAGAATGTCTAAGAATTGGGAGTAATTAAAAATTTTAGAACACTAGTTATAATTACATGGGTGAATATATTTTTATTATTTATGTATTTTGGGAGAATTTTACATATTATACATATAGCTATATATATATTATATGGTCACTCAAACATTTAAAAAATGAACCGCTATCTATTAGTATCTACATAAAACGTCAGGATTGCCTTTCCCATATATTTAGAATAAAGATTCATTATTATAAAATAACTGGCTCTTTAGCCTGTCATTTCTGGTTAGTGGAGTGTTGTTTCAGAAGTCATAAAAGTAAAATGCAAGTAGATTTTGACCAATTTTTGGTCAATTTGGTCAATTTTTGGTCAAAAATTTTGACCAATTTTTAAAACATTTATCTTCAGTACTTGACAATTTAAAATAATTTTACCTAACCCTATGGCTATCCATCTTGAAGTGTCAACTCCAATCACTGGGATCATGACACTTGCTATACATAAAAATAAGTACCATTTAAAATTTTTAAAGCAAGAATCATCTTTTTTTTGTCATTGGCATATTATGGTCAAAGCAGTATCTGCCATAATCTATAATGTCACACTATTGTATTTTATTGCTAATTTGGATTATTTTATAAAAATGTCTTAATAATCAATTTGCTGTTTTAAAGGAAACATCTCCTTATAAGCTACTATGAAAATTATAAATTTATTAGATTCTAGAATCTAGGCTTTAGGCTGCTATTGCTGTAGTCATACTGGGTTTCTGAAACAATTTCTATTTTAGAAAGCTATGTTCAGCAATTGAATAGAGCTGGCCAAAATAAACAAAGCCCTGATGTATTTGACATTTGATATTATCCAAATATCACACAGAAATGGAGACTGCATAATAAAGGCATGGCTGTAATGAAAGTGAAAATTCTACGTGTAGGGAATCACATGTATTCCACTAGTTACGGTTAAATGACTTATCCAGGACATCGCCTCTGTGACTATTTGTACATTTGAAAATGAATATATATATATATATATAGTCATACCCTGAATGCTGAATGTGGACACTCGCCTGTCCACGAGGAACCCTCAGGCACATTAATGTATTGGCATATCATGTTTCCCAAAAGCATATGCTTGTTTGTGTATTTTAACTATTACCAATTGTTAAACATCACTTTAAGCCATTTTCTCTCAGTATAGCTAATTATCTTAGACCTTCCCAAAAGAGAAGTTCACATTTCCTTGATCACAACTATACTCTCATTACCTAAGAAGAATGCTGGGGCCTCTGGGACTTCTTGCCCCAGCACGGCACTGCTGGTTCCTGCAGACTAAGATAGGACATGGATCTCAAACTTGATAACTCTTCATTGAGATACAATGAACTTTTCTAAATTTATTCTCTTCAGCATTGGCATCTAGACTGAAATGAACTAAACTGCATAATTTCATTTTATATTAGGAGGAATCTAATATGCATTAAGTAATCAATCATGAATACCATTTATAATAGAAATAATTCCTTTAAGTACAGACTATTTTCTAAATAATATGTATTTTATCTCACATGATAAGGCTAACAATATATATGTTGTAAAGGTTATCTCTATTGTACCAAAATGGTTGAAATATTTTTCAGATAAAATTCTTGTGCTGCCATAATTATACCAAAGCTGTTTAAAGAGGCTCCATGCAGCAGCACGAAGGTACACTGAAGAATACATATTTCCTGAGAATGCAGAACTGAAATTTCTGTTAAAATTTACAGTGTGTTGAAACATTAAGTCATAGGACATCACCTTGATAATGTGCTTTGATTCATGTTGCTTTGAGAAGCCAAGAATTCGGTGTAAATATACATGGTTTAAAAGTTTCCAAAGTTATTAAAAGAGTATGATCAGTTTTGTCACCAATTTCCTATCCTAGAACAAGGAACATGAATTTATGTTCTGGCTATAAAATTCTAGAATTAAAAAAAAAAACACCTATAAATTTCCAATTTTAATAATATAACAACTTGGGTATTTTGTTTTATTGTGAAAAAGATTTAAAACAATGTGTGAATACTACCTATTGTCCTATATTTTCTCTTTCCTCAAAGTCCTCCCAGCTGGCATTGGAATGTGACAGCTTTGGTGAGGGAAAAAACACTTTCAGCAGCCAGGTGACTGGTGCCTATCACCAGACAAAGATGACTACCAATATTTAAGCACCTAACCCTTTGATGTATGAATACTGTTTATGTGAAAAGATAGCAGCAATATAAAGTATGGTTAATTTATGTTAATGATGAGTTGTATCTCTCAATATGTTTGTTTTTTTTTTTGAGTCAGAGTCTCACTCTGTTGCCCAGACTAGTGTGCCATGGCGTCAACCCAGCTCACAGCAACCTCAAACTCCTGGACTCAAGCAATCTTCCTGCCTCAGCCTCCCAAGTAAGCTGGGACTACAGGCATGCACCACCATGTCCGGCTAATTTTCTATATATTTTTAGTTGGCCAATTAATTTGTTTCTATTTTTTAGTAGAGACAGGGTCTCGCTCTTGCTCAGGTTGGTTTCGAACTCCTGACCTTGAGCGATCCACTTGCCTCAGCCTCCCAGAGAGCTAGGATTACAGGCGTGAGCCACCACGCCCAGCCTGTCAATAAGTTTTAAGAAGAATTTCTACCATCCAAGAATCCTAAAGGAAGATATTAACTAAAGTGAATGCAGAAATCTGTATGTCGATGCATCTAAAGGAAAACTTTTTTCCCTAATCATGAAACAAAAAAAGTGCATTTCTTAAGTGAAATGTAAAAAATATACAAAACATTATTTAATATATTATATAATACATATATAATATACATATTATATAATGTATATATTTTGTATGTGTATATATATATATAAAACAGCTGACAATTATTTCTCAATTTTGCAAATTGTTGAATGGATTTGGTTCTCAATACAACAAATAGAACAGGTATCCTAAGGATCACATCACATTTCAAAAAGCACATTGATCATTCACAAAAACCCCCAAATGCAAACTTAGAGGCATCTTTAAACATCACAGAAATTTGCACAGGCATGATACATTTGCTGACCATATCCTAATTTAAAAAACCATTTAAAGCAGTAGGTTCATTTTGTCAGTTAAAGTTTTACATGTGAAAATAAATAAACTTTTCTTCAAGTGTCATTTTGCTTTAAGGTTTTACAGGATAAGGCACTCTCTCAGTCTGCATGACCTTGCTTCCAGCCCCAGAACGTACTGTGTACATGTTAAATTAGTTAGCATCAGCATGTCACTGCAACAAATAAAAAGAATAACCTCATAAAGAGAGTGCAAGGTATTGCTCTTCAATTTTTCACTGAAGATAGAAATGAAGAGACAAAACTAATATATCTGTATAAATTAGAATGGATAGCCATAAATCTTTGAAATAATGAAACTACGTGAATTGAACAGACTTCTGATGTCAGATTTAAATGGTAGATTAGCTATAGCACTGACATTAAAATTCTGCTTTTATAAGAAATTCAATTAAGAAGGAAGGTCAATAATTACTGTTTTCTTCTATTAAGAGTAACTGACCCTTCACTAGTTAAATACTGAACTAAATAACAGCATTACAAAACTATTTCAAGTAGTATTCATTATCACAGTGAAAATGTGAGACCAATGTTAGAGTGAATGATTTGAAAATTCCTTTGATGAAAAAGGCAAGGGTACTAAATTAAAACATATACAAAATGCTTCAACGCATTTATGTGATATGAATAGAAAGATTATCCATAAAAAGTTAGAAAAATTAAGATAAATTATATATTAGTACACCTTCCCAACCACATTTTATATAAAAATTCAGAATAGTGTACTATTATTTCAATCTACACAATAAAAATGCCTGGACTTGGCAGATTTCTTCTCTCTGTGCATGTATTTTCTCAGTAGAAGGTTTATTTGTTGCAGTCACTTTTTAAAAGTTTAATTTTAATTGTTAACCTTACTGGGTCATCAGTAAACCCAGCTGATTGGGACCCACTGTGGTTCCATTCTCAGTTTCTCAATGGCAGTCTGTAGTTTTTCAAAGGCTTTGTCTAGATTGTCATTTATGATGATCAAATCAAAATAATGGTTGTATGCTCTCTGAATCCGTGCACTTTCATCCACTGTTTTCTTCAGGTCAGAGTCCTGTTGAACAGTTTTAAAAGGAAATGCTTGTGTTATACTGTATATTTACTTGTTCAAACTCTAACTAAAAGTGAACATAAGTAATAAGTGGGTTAGATATAATTTATTGTAATTCTGATACTAATCCTCAGAATTCAATCTATAGAGTGTTGAAGAAAACATCACTGTCTGTTCATATCCTAGTCTTTCCAGCTATACTCATGTTTACATCTATGAGTATTCTGTATCTTCTGCTCCACTCATATTAGGATAAGATTCCTAATTAAGAGAGTGCTGACAATAATCGTACGGTGAATCTAAGGTAACGAAAGAACTATTGCAGGTGACTGCTTTCGAGCTTAATGATATCCTTTCGGAAAGATTTTTATCTTATGGCCTATATAAATCGTGGAACCCAATTTGCAGTGGCTGTTGAGCTCAAAACCAAATGTGCTGCCTATTTCTAAGAAAGTCAGAGAATCTTACAGGAGTGTAATTAGAGTAACTTTACCTACTGCCCACCCCCCACCAAAATACACATTCACACACTTTGTTTTTGTCCTAATATTGTTTATATTTCATAAAACAGTTCTAATCATTTTGAAATGACATGGGGAGTACCTAAGTAAGTAATGGGCTCTGTGTGAGAAGTAAAGCTTTTCATAAAATCACAAGTGTTTTGAAATTTCACTGTATTTCTACATATTCTATAAATATTGGGTTCCTACTAAAATTTCTATTATGTTTCAGATTCAGTGGATATAACAATGAGTAGGGCAGGGAGTACTCCTATCCTTTAGTGGAGACAGTTTATCTCTTATTTATTTTATGTTTTAATTTATTTATATTATAAATGTTTAATTTATTATATAATTTATTATATTTTAATTTATTAAAATATTTTAATTTATTATGTTATAAATAAGCATAAAATATTACAAGTTGTAATAAGTACTATGAAAGAAACAAACCAGGTACAAAGAATTATATGAGCTCTTCTTTAAATAATGTAATTAGAAAGACACTGAGTAAATGACATTTAAGCTGAGAACTAAAGGAAAATACAAAGGTGGGCATGTATATAGTGGGGGAGAAAGAACATTCCAAGCAGAGAAAACAGCAATGCAGGGAATAAAAGAAATGACTCTGGTGCATTTAAGATACTGAAAAAAGACCAGAATCTATTGAGGGTTGGGAGGTGGATAGGTCATGGAGGACCCATATGCGATGGAAAGATAGCGGTGGGTCCTGAGTGGGAATGTGACACAGCACGAGTGGAAACAGGATGACTGATGGCATCATCCTGGTCAGAGAAAAGGGCAGCCTGGACTATGATGGGGGCAGAGGAGGTGGAAATACCACCACACTAGAAATTTATTTTGGTGACAAAATCATCAGAATTAGTTTTTCACATCATCAGGATGTGAAAAGAAAGGAAAATGAACAAATCAAGGCTAGTCTTTGGGTTTTTGCATTGAGTAAATGGGAGGCTGTAAAAGATGCAGAGTTGGGGTTTGGGGAGAACATAATTTTGGGGGGAAAACAAAGTGTTCTACTTTGTATGTGGTAAGTTTCAGATGTCTGTGAGGCATCCAAGTGGAGACATAAAGCAGGTGACTGGTTATAGGAATTGGAGCTCTGAGGTCTAGGCCCACTGTATATCAATCATTAAAACAACAATGGTATGTATGTAAATGATTTTGAAATCATGGGACAGTGTAGAGAGAGAAGGGGATCCACCACTAGGCCTGAGGAACCATAATACTTATATTAATATTTCAGTTAATACTTTCACTTAGATTGCTAAATAAGTTTGAAACAACTAAAATATCTCTGATCATAGATGTATAAACAGGCCACAATTCAATTTGAAAGCAATTCTTACCTATTATAGTCATTAGCAATCTGATTTACTAAAAAAAAACCTCAAATCCTATAACAATAATGGAATATGTCATACAGATGGAAAAGGGATAAAGACTCTCTCTATTGCTATAGAGTGGTCTCTAGGATATACTGGTAATAGAAAAATGCAGGCAGACTATTGTATATAATAAGCTACCATTTATGTAAGAAACACAGGAGGACACACATACAAACTTGCTTATATTAAAAAATAAAATAGTAGAAATGGCTACTGGTAACAGCTGCCTATGGGTGGGAGAGAATAGAGAGGACAGAGAAAAGCTAGATTGGTTTTTAAGATCTATGTCAGAGCTATGAAAATGTATAGAATTATCTAACAAAATTAAATTCAAATGGAAAAAAGAGCAATACCTAAAATCAAAAGCAAAATGAAACAAGTTATTGGTTTAACCACACAAAAAGGAATTATTTCAGTGATTTTAAAATAAAATAATTAATACCTAGTGGGATATATCCTAAGAACAATTAAATAAAAGCCTGAAACTTAAAACTTTTCAATAATCATATTGATCTCATTACTGAGAAATTTTATATATATATGTTTGTGTGTGTGTGTGTGCATGTACTTAGTTTACATACATGTAAAATAATAAATTATCTTAATATCAGGAACCACGATTTTCAGGATAAGAGGAAAAAAGACAAATATAAAGTCAAAGAAGTAAAAATAATGTAAAATTTGAATTGGAATTATCAAACTGACCTAATGATGTATGTTTCCTAAAAAAGAAAAATATATTTCCTGCCTCTAGTTACTGAAAAAGTCTAGAAACGATGTCTAACTGAGTTGAAGATACACCCTTAGTGACTATACTCTCTTTACCATTTCCCTCTAAAAGAAACCAGGACTTTTGGATAGCTGGTTTTGGGTCTGGGACACAAAATGTAGAATAACCTGGAATAGCTTGTCATATCAGAAAGCAAAGAATCATCAAAGACTATTGGAATTGTGTTAAAAAGACTCAGAAGCCAAGCTGAATAGGTTCCTACTTGCTAGCTGAAGACAGGACAATTTAAACATCAAAAAGAATAACTGACTTAAGTACACAGAGAGGAAATATTGCAAGTGACTTTAAAGCACAGAGACTTGACTGTATATACTTAGTAGGATATATATTCTAAGGATAGAAAGAACTGGGTGGGGGCTGCGTGTTCACAGTAATCATACCATTGGTGGTTGTGCTGATATACTTATTGTGTTGATATACTTATATTGTTGACATACAAACTGTAGTGTATGTACTGTAGAATAAAGCAAATGAACAATTATATTCTAATTTTAACATTCCAAGTGTTTTAAGAACTGGGATATTCATCTTAAGAGAAAGGAATTAGACATATAAAAGCAGTTAATCCTGTAATCCTGAATTTGATTGGGTCCTGATTCAAACAAATCAACTGTAAAAAAATTATAAATCTTAGAGAAATTCAAATATAGATGATATTAAACTATTACTTATTAATTTTTTGTGTATTAATATTATGATCATGTTTAAAAAGTCTATCTTTTATAGATAAATATTAAAGTATGGATGACATAATATCAAAAGTTTGCTTCAAAATAATTCAAAGTGAAGGAGAAAGTGGGGGAAGGTTCTGACCAAAATAGGAATTGCCATGTATTATTGAAGCTAGGTAATGGCACATTGGTGTTTATTTTTCCCTCTTTTCTATATATTTTTAAATTTCCATAATATGAAAAAGGAGAGAGGGAGAAAAAGAGAAAACATGGAACAGAAATTAAACACTAGAATACCTAATTCTACCAGTAATAAACCAGATGATGGACGTGCTTATTAATGGTCTTGGAGCCCAGTTACCTCATTAATGAAAAGAGGGGGTTGGATTAAGATGTGTATTTAATACTGGTCTATTTCATTTTACAAAAGGATACTAAACTTTTTTTTAAGTAAAGTGAACAATGATTTTCAAGTAAAAGTAATACTGTTCCAAATCCTAACTACATCTATTGAATGAATTTTTATTCTATGACACCTTATGTATGTTTATTTCATAAGCATGATTAGATAGAATTAAACATGCTCAAAAGAAAAGGAAAAATTTTAAAAGGAAAAGAATATTGCTAGCTCACCGTCAAAAGCTTGGTAGTGATTCCGGCATCCACCACAGCCTTGTGCATGGCACGTAATGTCTCTAGCTCTGGAGCAGCGATAAATACCACATAGGGCATAAACTCAGATGTCCTCAACACTTTCAGTGCCTGCATAGAAGAATAATTATAAACTAATTTATATAGAATAAGACATTGAATAATGCTATTCTTTAGTATAAACCAAAGTCTATCTGCCCTTTTCCTAAAGGTAAAAGACATAATTTAATATCTGTCCCTCCTGTCCTTCTGATTTCCTAAAGTAGTGATCCATTTATCTTGTTCTGAACTCAGTCTCACTCCTCTTTGTTCCTCTTGAACAAAGGAAAGTATAAAACTTAATGACCTAAAAATCATCAAGAGTGATGTAAACTCTTTCTATGTTAATTGTAGAATTCTGTTAATTAATTGGAAGGTGGTAAATAATGAATATACTTCCATACTTTGAAGCACGACACAGCAACTACAAAGAACAAAAAAAGCTCTACAGTAACTGACATGAAAAGATCTTTAATATTGTTTAATAACAATGAAAAACCCTAAAGAATCTATATAGAATTTTTTCATTTATGTAAAAGGAAACAACAAAAACAGAAAGCTCATTAATTTTATATTTGTATTTAAGGCATATAAAATGACTAGAAAAACACTTACCAAACTATTAACAATATTTATCTCTGAGTAGAGAAGTAAGGTTGGGCTGAGTGTAGAGGGGCGGGAAATGATGGGTTAAGAGAGATGTGGAATGAGAATAAAATGAATTGTGTGTGTGTGTGTGTGTGTGTGTGTGTTTTAGGTGAGAAGAGGAGTGACTTAAATTATTTATTTTTGGGGACAGGGTCTTGCCCTGTTGCCCAGGCTGGGATGCAGTGGCATCATCATAGTTCACTGCAACCTCAAACTCTTGGGCTCAAGTGATCCTCCTGCTTTAGCCTCCTGAGTAGCAAAGACTACAAGCCCATACCACTATTTCTACTTTTTGTAGAGATAGTATCTTGCTATGTTGCCCAGGCTGCTCATGAACTGCTGGCCTCTAGAGATCCTTCCATCTCAGCCTCTCAAAATGCTAGGATTACAGGCATGAACCATTGCTCCTGGGCAATTTTTTATTCTCTGTGTTGCAGCCTTGAGTTTTATTAATAAATTTGACATTTCTAAACATACTTGAGCAGGTAATACATACTAAACTTCTACTGCAGACCTACTCACAGTTTCTATAGCCTCTGTTGGTTAACTGATCAGAGATTTATTTAACTACCCATGGATGCAGAAGAAGGTTGTGTATCATTAAAGGGACTAGAGAGAAAGAGCCACCTTCTTACCCTGACAAAACAAACATACCCCCACCCCACCCCCCCAAAAAAACTCCACGGGAAATAAAATGTACAAAAATGGCTTTGGATTCTACGTAGCTTACTTGTGGGTTGACGTCCAAAATGCAAGTTCGTCCAGTTTGGACAACTTCTAGAATAGAATCAATCTTGGTTCCATAGAGATTTCCTTCATATTCCCCATGTTCCAAATACTTTCCAGCTTTGATATCTGCTTCCATCTCAGATCGTGACACAAATTTATATGCCTGGCCATCTTTTTCATCTTCCCTCGGTTTCCGTGAAGTAACTAAATAAAATAATGTCAAGAATTTGTACAAAGAGATTGTAGGGTGTAAAGATTAGACGAAAATACACAGGTAGCTTAACAGTTTTGCATGTAATGCAGGAGTCAGTAAATCATATCTATGGCCAAATCTGACTTGCTTCCTATTTTTGTAAATAAAGTTTTACTGGACCACAATCATGCTCATTCACTTATGTATCATCCATGTTAATTTTCCCATTAAAAAGGATTACTAGTTATGACAGAGACTGTATGGCCTCCAAAGACTAAAATATTTATCACGTAGCCCTTGAATAGTCAGATTTGCTGACTTCTGATTTAGAGGAATGTTTTATGAGGCAGACCCAACATGAAATTTGTATCAAAAATGTGCTTTTTAAAGTCATTTTATAATTCAAAATATATTTACCTACAAGCAGAGACTTCAATTAAGTTCTTAATTATGGTGAGTCTTAAGTGTTAGGTATGTTACCCGTGAATATCTTTTCCAATTGACCAGCACACTTTCCTTAAAGAATCTATTATAACCTTCCTTTCCACTTTAACATTTCCTAATTGAGTGCGCAAAAGGTGAGCAAAGTTCACCTATTCTTACTTGGTAATATCAATCTTCTGAAGTATAGTTTTATCCACAAATTATCTATCCTTTATCTTGTCTCAAGCCCAAACCTTTCTTTTAGTTTCCTGTTTATTGATACTCCCAAACGTTAAATGTCCTGATTTTACACTTCAGTGGTGGAGCCAGCCACCTCATTATTGTTATGGTCTATTAACCTCCTCTACCCTGACCTGACATGTTATTTCTGAGAGAATGAGAGTGAATAGCCCAAGTCAAAATTTAGATGTAGGGGAACTTTTTGTCTGATATTTTAGAATTTTGAATACTTTCAGAGCCATACAACTCTTTTGCAAGTTGGTCTGTGCTAATAACGGATTATTATCATCTTTCAAACTGTTCAAAAGTATACTTTCTGACAACTTTGTTAACAACTTTGAAGAGGAGAAATAATTTTTTTAAAAATATGGAATGCTTCATGAATTTGTGTATCATCCTTGGGTGGGGGCCATGCTAATCTTCTCTGTATCATTCCAATTTTAGCACATGTGCTACTGAAACAAGTACAAGAAAAGTAATTTTTGTGTGTGTTATTTCAAGCTTAGCCTTAATCTGAGCTTGGCTGGATAAGCTATGAAAAAGTACCTATTCCACTAAGTACTTACAAATGTAGAATATGTGACCAAATCATTAAGTACATAAAATTAAAATGAGAAAGTAATCTAAATAAAAAGTTGACCATGTTTTGACTATTCCTAGAATAAGCATGAGATGTGAAGAAAACTTTTATAAGAACAAATGAACTCACACTCAAAAATAAGGGTCTATCTAATTCATAAATAAGGTTATTATGCACAACAGGACTCTCTTTCTCTCCTGCTGTTTTCTGGCTTAACTTTGAAGGGGGTCATTCCGAACCCCTGTGAAAAGCATTTATACAGTAAGCTCAAGAATCTTTAAGATGCTATGATGGCTTTTCATATACAAAACTGTGTGATCTCTAAGGTTTCTGAATTAGTCCTCAAAGGTATATGATAAAACTTCTAAGGCAACTTTAAACTCCCTACATGAATGCAAAATAAAAGTTGGCTTAATCTGTGGACATAATTTTAAAGAGTACTGTTTTCTAGTGAAGCCCTACAATGAAACCATATATGGAAATGTGCTGCTTAAAATAAATATGCATATGCACACGTATTATCCCTATCTCTACCTCCCAATATGTTGAGGGAATCTTAATTCTCAGCTAAATGTTCTTTACAAGTGAATTTTAACTACAATCTAATTCTCTATTGAATACTCCAAAAAAATTAAAAAATAAAAATCCATATTGCAACATATTTAAACTTCTTTCCATCTTAGAATAGAGAAGTTAGAACAGAATGGCTTGACTACAGCCAATTCTTTAAGGTTATATACTGAGCAACTAAATAATGTGATTTTCTTAGAAATGAATTTTTGTGACTGATAGGCAAAATTCTAAATATTAGCAGTTCTTCAAGTAATGAGGACACAATCAACAAAGTAACACTTCGTTTGTTATCTAAGCTTAAGAGTCAATGTTATTCTCTTCTTCAGATGGCTAAAAATATAAAAAAAGTTTTTTAGAAGGGTTAATGTTAAAGAGAAAATAGGATTCACAAGGTAGCTTATCCCCCTGGAATAGCAAAGTTTTTCTTTTTTATTTTAGAATCATTTTATAATATATGAAGAAAATTAAATCAACTCAATACAATGCCAGTATTTACTTCCCTTCCTATACCACTTCTCCATCCATACCACCTGACAATTTGTAGCACAATATTGTGTATGAGAAATTAGGCAAACTTGTCACACTTAATCAGTGCTGATTCTGAGACTTTAAGAAAAGCTAGATGCTATATAAATGTGAATGACTTAAAGAAAATTAAAACACACTCACATTATATAAAGAAGTGAGAGTTGACTTGATGTATGGATATACATAAATCCTTCCATATAAAAATTCAGACTTGAATCTTTACTAAAAATAAAGGTCAGTTCAAAGGTAAAATAGAACATCTTTCTGGACATTAATTTGGCACTAGAAAATCAAGAAGTTGAAACTTTTATATCTACCTTTTGATCTAATAATTCTGAGATTCACGTATTTACACTTTACCGTCACTTTATCTGTAACAAAAATACCCCTCCTACATTAGCAGTAATGGTTAAGTGTAGCATACTTATATGCTGAAATATTAAGAAACTATTAATAGATTAAGATTTTTTAGTGTTTTCACTGTGCTAAAATATACATAACATAAAACTTACCATTTTAAACATTTTTAAGTGATAATTCAGTGGCATTAAGTACATTCACATTTTTGTATAACCATCAGCACTATCCATCTCTAGAACCTTTTCATCATCCCAACTGAAACTCTGCACTCATTAAACAACTCCCCATTAAGCTCTCCCCCATCTCCTGGTAACCACTACTCTACTTTTTATCTCTACAAATTTGACATATTCTAGGTGTATCATATAAGTGGAATCACACAATATTTCTCTTTTTGCATCTAATTTCACTCAGCATGTCTTCAAGGTTCATTCATGTTGTACCATGTATCAGACTTTCATTCTTTTCAAGGTTGAATAATATTCCAGTACTCATCACATTTTGTTTACCTATGCGTCCATCTACGGACATTTGGGTTGTTTCTACCTTTTGACTATTATAAACAATTCTACTATGAATGCTAGTTTATAAATATCTGTTTGAATCCCAGATTTCAATTCTTTGGGGTATATACCTAGAAATTGCTGGATCACATGATAATTCTATGCTTAATTTTTTAAGGATACATTATACTGTTTTCTACACTGGGTACATCATTTTACATTCCCACCAGTAATGCATAAAGGTTCTCATATATTTCCACATCTTCACCAACACTTATTACTTTTTGTTTTTGTTTTTTTTCTAAAATATAATAGCCATGCTAATGGATATGAAGTGGTGTATCCTTGTGGTTTTGATTTGCATTCCCCTAATGGTTAATGATGTTGGGCATATTTTCATGCGCTTATTGGCTATTTTATATTTTTTTGAAGAAATGTCTATTTGCCCATTTTTAATTTTTTTATTGAGTTGTAAGATTAATGTTTACAAAGACGCTTTAATGACTAGTGAGAAAAAAGCTCATGATGTTCATTTTTTTATCAAATATTTTTTGGGTATAGACTATGTGCCAAACCCTGTTCTAGGTGCTGGGTCTACAGAAGTGCAAAAGACAGACGAGTTCTCTGTTCTTATGAGACATATGCCTTAACATGGAGATAAGTGAGTAATCAAATAACAAATAAGAATTTAAGTGCTAAAACACAACCACTAAGCAATGGAGAAGCTCCTGTAAGTTGAATGGCCTGTGAAGGCCTCTGAGAAAATAAGACTTGAATAAAATGTAAAATTCAAAAGCATGTGAAAATCTGGGAGGCAGAGTATTCTAGGCAGATGGACTAACAAGAACAAAAAAGGCATGAATAGTAAGCTTGAGAAGTTTGAAGAAAAGAAAGATTAGTGTGTTAAGCCAGGGAAAAAAGTATAGAAATTTTATATGAACAATACAACTGTAATTGTGCAATGACAAATTCTGTAATTAGAAGTTATTTAAATTGTTTTCTTTATGCTTATAAACAGAATGTGAACAGGACTTTAACCGCAGTCACAGAATTTCACTCAAGTCTCAAGGGGGTACTAGAGTGCCAAGGATCTATAGCCTTTTTCAGAGTTTAACGACAAGCGGCCAACCTGGTCTTAGGATCATCTATCTCCCTATCTTATATATATTCAAAGAGGAGTCATAGAGGTTCAGGGGGGAAATGCTTCATATTCTTCTCCCTACCCCATGGTAAAATGATTCTCCCTGGAGAATTCTAAAGACTCATAACATGTCATAACAGTGGGCTCAAGAATGAGTTTTCTGTGGGCTAATGTATGTATATGTGTATGTATGTGCGTATATAGCCTACTTAAACTGTTCTGAAGGTACTCTGCACAGAAAGGTGGTAGGAGTGGTAGAGAATGAAGCAAAAAGAGAACATAAAGTATGGGATAGGAGCTGGAGGTGAGATCACAAGGGGACAACTGGAGATTGTAATACCCTTGGGCCAAAGAATTGTAGAGTACAGAAGTCTCCAAGGAGTCTCAAAAGAACCTGCAAATAGGCCTCATTGAAAAAACAGTATTTGGACATTCGGGACATAAAAGACTTTAACAGGCAAGATTTCACATGACAGCACTTTATCTCTTTTCCTTTAATGCCTAATTCTTCCTGCCCTCTCTTGAGAAACCAGAAATAGCAGAGGAGGATGTAAAGGGAAGGTAATAAACTATACCCTACTCTTCACAATGCAGGTCCTGAACTATGATAAGGAATCAGCTGTGAGGAAGGGAAAAACTGTAAATTGAATGCAAGACTAAAGTTTTAAGGGGACTAGTCTTTCTAAAAAAAATACAGTCAGCCCTCCTTTATCTATGGGTTCCGTACCTGTGGATTCAACTAGTCGTCGGTTAAAAATATTCAAAAAAAGGTTGTGTCTTTACTGAACATATAGAGATTTTTCTTATTGTCATTATTCCCTGAACAATACAGTGTAACAATTTATATATACATTGTACTAGGAATTACAAGTAATCTAGGGATGATTTAAAGTATATGGGAGCAGTAGTCCCCAACCTTTCTGTCACCAGGGACCGTTTTCATGTAAGACAATTGTTCCACGGACTAGGGGAGGAGTGGTTTCGGGATGATTCAAGTGCATTACATTTATTGTGTACTTTATTTCTATTACTATTACATAGTTATACATAACGAAATAATTATACAACTCACCATAATGCAGAATCTAATGCTGTTGCTGACCTGATAGGAGGCAGTGATGTGAGTGATGGGACTCCTCATTGCTTGCATCACCGCCTGAACACCATCCCCAGATGGGACTGTCCAGCTGCAGGAAAACAAGCTCAGGGCTCCCACTGATTCTACATTATGGTGAACTGTATGATTATTTTGTTAGATATTACAATGTAATAGAAATAATGTACTCAATAAATGTAATGTGCATGAATCATCCCAAAACCATTCCTTGTGTCAGTCTGTGGAAAAATTGTCTTCCATGAAAATGGTCCATGGTACCAGAAAGGTTGGGGACCGCTGCTATACTACAACCATTTCATATCAGGGACGTAAGTATGCATGGATTTTGGTATCCATGAGAAATCCTAGAACAAATCTTCCACAGATAAGAGGGATGACTGTACTTGAAAACGAGTCTTATTTGACAAAAGGACTTTTCTTATAACTGAAAGTGATTAGAAACTTATAAAATCTTCCAGGGGGCTGATGAAAAAAAAAGGGAGGGGGGAGAAAGAAGATCTGACAGAGCACGTGTGAAGTCGGCAGCTGGATAAAAATAGAGCTCTTTCTAGTATGTACACCAAAGAGCTCAACAATTCAACAAGCCAGTTAGTTACTAACTGGCAGGAATAACTTAGTCAAGGGACACTGAGAAATGAAGTTTATCTGTGTGTTCTCACAAAGTGAAAAGAGATTTTGGAGAACTGATAGCTGTTTCCTCAAATTTAGAAAAAGATGATATATTAATAAATTATTGATAAATGCTAAAATTGTGTGAAAGGTTGAGGAGGTTGCTGAAAATATTTAAACACTTTCAAAGTATCTTTAAATAGATTACTTAATTACAAATGGAAATTACCTTTTATAGTGGAGAAATCTAGCAAATTTTTAAATCTAAATCAATAAAGTTAAAGGATAAAACATGATTTATATCTTTCCAATAATGCATTACCTGAATCTAATCATGAGGAAACAATCAGGCAAATCCATACTGATGGACATTTATTCACCTTACTAGTAATTACATTAAATGAACAAAAGAAGACTCTAATTAAAAGGCAGAGATTGGCAGAATGAACTAAAAAAAAAAAAAAGATCCAACTATATTCTGTCTACAAAAGACACTTTTGATTCAAAGACACAAATAGGCTGAAAGTAAAAGGATGGAAAAGAGACACCATGCAAACAGTAACCCAAAGAGACCTAGAGTGACTATACTCATATCAGACAAAATAAACTGTAAAACAAAAAGCACGTTACTAGAGACAAAGAATATTTTGAAAGGGTGAACCTGTCAAAAAGATAAAACAATTATCTATATCTATATCCACACACACACACACACACCCCTAATAATAAAGGCCCAAAATACATGAAGTAAAACCTGACAGAATGGAAGGGAGAAATAGACAAGGCAACAATAATAGCTGGAGACTTCAATACCCCATTTTCAATAACAGATAGAACAGACATGACAGTAAGAAAACAGGAGATTTGAACAATATTGCAAACCAACTAGACCTAAAAGACATCTAAAGAACACTTTGCTCAACACCACCAAAGTATACATTCTTTCTGACAGACCATACCTGAAGCCATAAAAAAACTCTCAGTGTATTAAAATGAGGAAAACCATTGTTTTGACTACAATGGAACAAAATCATTAATAACAGAAGAAATTTTAGAAATTCAAAAATTTGTGGGAATTAAACAATATACTCCCAAATAACCAATGGGTCAAATAAGAAATCATAAGTGAAATTAGAAAACGCTTTGAGATGGAGATGGTGCAGATGGAGAGTGAACAAGTTACTGATGGAACACTTCCAGAGTGCTAGTTGTTGAGCAGCATGTTTATCACCTCAAAGAAGTATTATGGTTAAACTAAACCCATTCCAAGGAAAGATTCTGTGGTGAGCTTTAAGCCCTCAGACATTTGTCTTAAGAGCTACCAATGGGAAAAAGAAGATCGGCACTGTGGTGAGCTCCAAAGAAGTGAACAAGGTCAGATGGCTTATTCAAACCTATTAAGAGCTCACAGGATGGGCTGAAGAAGGGGGACAAGAAAAACATGAATAAGCAGCACAGCGAAGGACACTGAATTTCTTGCTTTCACAAACTAACCACTGAATTGCTATTTTTCCTTTGGTTTTTACTTTTGGCCGCAAAGATAGGCTCTGGTTCCCCCACGGTAACTGTTTTCATGTGAGATTGGGGTCATTTTGGAGGGCAACAGGGTGGTTGTGGTAAGAAGCAAGTTTATTTTAGATCTGGTTAATTGGTCTGTGTCACATGGTTGTATATATCTGGATGTATGTATGTACATGTTTGTATGTTTGTTTATTGACTGATTGATTGGCTGATTAACAGACATAGCCTAAGTCACAGAAGCCTGTGGATTATAGTTTAAAAGTTTCTGTAGCATCTACAGAGCAATGTATTATTAAACCTATATATAAAAAAAAAGAAAGGAAGGAAGGAAGTTTGAGATGAATTAAAATCTACCCAAAAGAACAAAACACACTCTATAAAAAAGACACCTGCACTTGAATGTTTATAGCAGCACAATTCACAATGTGGATTTGCAAAGATGTGGAAACAACCAAAGTGCCCATCAATACATGAGTGGATCAATAAAATGTGGTATATGTACACCATGGAGTACTATTCAGCTCTAAGAAACAATGGTGATATAGCACCTCTTGTATTTTCCTGGATAGAGCTGGAACCCATTCTACTAAGTGAAGTATCCCAAGAATGGAAAAATAAGCACCACATGTACTCAACAGCAAATTGGTTTCACTGATCAACACCTAAGTGGACATATAGGAATAACATTTATTGGCTGTTGCGCAGGTGGGGAAGGAGGAGAGGATGGGCATATAAATACATAATGAGTGCGATGTGCACCATCTAGGGGATGGACACGCTTGAAGCTCTGACTTGAGGGGGGGGCAAGGGCAATATATGTAACCTTAACATTTGTACCCCCATAATATGCTGGAAAAAAAAAACAGAAACAGCATACCAGAAATTTCAGGATACAATTAAAGCAGTGTTTAGAGGGAAATTTACAGCTCCAAATGCCTCTATTAAAAAAGATCTCAAATCAATAAGCTAACCTTCCACCTAAAGAAACTGGAAAAAGAGCAAACTAAACCCAAATCATAAGTAGGAAGAAGAAAATAATAAAGATAGCAAAAATTAATAAACTAGAGAATAGAAAAAATATAGAAAAATAAACAAAAGCAAAAGTTGGTTGTTTGGAAAAAAATCAACAAAATAAGATTTTAAGTAGACTAAGAAAAAGAAGACTCAAATTTCTAAAATCAGAAATGAGAGAATGTTACTATGAACCCTGCAGATATAGTGAAACTGATTAAAAAGAAACAGAAAATCTGAGCAGACTTGGAACAAGAGACCAAATTAGTAATCAGAACTTCCATAAAGAAAATGTACAAATCCTTACAAAATATAAGCAAAATGCATCTAGAAGCATATAAAAAGGATTGTATATGATGACCAAATGGAATTTGCCACAGGAATACAAAGTTGGTTCAATACATAAAAATCAATGTGATGCATCATATCAATAGAATAAAAAACAAAAATCACATGACCATCTCAATAGATAAAGAAAAAGTATTTGACAACAACCAAGTGTCCTTTTTTGATACAAAGTCAATAAAGCAGGAATAGAAGGGAACTTCTCCAACTGATAAAAGGCATCTATGAAAAACCCACAGCTAACATCATATTGAATGATGAAAGATTAAATGCTTTCTCCTAAAGATCATGAACAAGACAACGATGTTCACCTTTTCCACTTCTATTCCACATTGCACTGCAAGTTTTAGTTGGAGCAATTAGATAAGAAAAAGATATAAACAGCACCCAGATTGGAAAGGATCTCTATTTGCAGATGACATGATTTTGTATATAGAAAATCTTGAAGAATTCACATACACACAAAAAATCATTAGGACTAATGAGGTCAGCAAGATTAAAAGACAAGGCTATAATAACATACAAAAATCAGCTGTATTTTGATACACTAGCAAGGAAAAACACAAAAAAGAAATTAAGAATACTTTTGCTATATTTTGCTAAAATATTTTGGGATAAATCTGACAAAATCAGCAAAAGATTTGTACACTGAAAACTACAAATATCATTAAAATAAAGACATAAATAAATGGAAAGACATCATGCACATGGACTGGAAGAATATTGTTAAGATGGCGATACTTTTCAAGTTGATCGACAGATTCAATACAAGCCCTCTCAAAATTCCAGATGCCTTTTCTGCAGAAATGGAAAGCTTCTTTTATAATTCATATAGAAACGCCAGGGATCCAGAAAAGCCAAAATAATCTTGAAAAAGAAGAACAAATTTGGGGGATTCATAATTCCTAATTTTGAAACTTATTACAAATATACAGTAATCAAGGAAATGTGGGACTGACATAAGGATAAACATGTCAGTTGATGCAACAGAATTGGAGTCCATAAATGAATCTTCACATTTACAGTGAATCAATTTTCAAGAAAGGCGGCAAGACAATTCACTGGAGGAAAGAAATAGTCTGTTTAACAAACTGTGCTGAGACAACTGGATATCTGCAAGCAAAGGAATGAAGTTGGAACCCCTTCCTCACATTCTACACAAAATTAATGCAAAATTGATCAATAATCTAAAAGTAAGAGCTAGTATTATAAAACTCTTAGAGGAAAATACAGAAGTAAAATTTTGTGGCCTTGGGTTAGGCAAATCCTTGACATATCGTATTTGATATGCGATATCAAAAGCATGAGCAATAAAAAAGATAAATAATACCAGACTTCATCGAAATGAAAAATTTTTTGTATATCAAAGGACACCATCAAAAACATGAAAAGTCACCAAAGAATGAGAGAAAATATTTGCAAATCATAAATCTAATAAGGAACTTATACCCAGAATATAACATGAACTCCTACAACTCAAGAAAAAAGACAACCTAGTTAGAAAATGGGCAATTGATCTGAACAGATATTCTCCAAAGAAAATATATAAATGGCCAATATATACATGAAATGTTGTCCAACACTATCAGCCGTTAGGGAAATGCAAATCAGAACCACAAGAAGATACAACTTTATACTCACTAGGATTACTATAATCAAAAAACTGGATGACAGACATTCGTAAGGATGTCGAGAAATTGGAAATTTCATACCCTGCTTGGACTGTAAAAGGGTACACATAGCTAATGTGGAAAACAGTGTGGCAGTTCCTCAAAATGTTAAACATAGAGTCACTATATGACTCACAAATGCCATTCCTAGTTATATGCCCAAGAGAAATATTAATAAAGCACATGTCCATAGACATAATTATTAATAGCAGCACTATTCATGATGGCTAAAAAACATAACAATCCAAATGTCCATCAACTGATGAACAGATAAATAAAATGCAGTACAGCCATAAAATAGAGTATCATTTAGCAATAAAAAGAAACTAAGTACTGATACATGCTACAACATGAGACTTGAAGCCATCACATTAAGAAGCCAGTCACAGAATACCACATATTGTATAACTCCATTATAGGAAGTGTCTGGAATAAGCAAATTTATTATAACAGAAAGGTTAGCAATTGCTAGTGGCTGTAGGGGGAGATGGGCTTGGTGGGAACAGGATTTCTTTTGGGGGTGATAAAGATGTTACAACATCTTCTGACCTTTACCAGAAAATCCAGAATTTGTATTCTCAGTTAAGCAATCAATCAAATATAGAACATAAAATATACATCTTAAATATAAAGATGCAGAAATTACATTCCATATACCATTTCTTGTGAAGTTATAGGAGGATGTCCCCCAGCAAAACAAGGCGATAAACCAAGAAAGAAAAAGAATGGGATCTAGGGACAACAGCTTCAACCCAGGATAACAACAAACTACTAACACTGGAACTACCCCAGTGTTAATGGCTGGGCAGCTAGAATAGAGACCAGGTAAACTTCATTGAAGTAGGAAGACTGAGGGTTCTGGGACAGAGGGCTCCAAGAATAAAACATGACATAAGAGATGAGTGAGTCTTTGGTTTAAAAAACAGTAACAAAAAATTATATATACATAACACATAAGATCAGGTAAAGAGTGGAAGGAAGAAAAGAACTCCAGCTATTGCTGGTTGAGGGGAGGATAGAGGGTATTCAATAAAGTAAAATTGAGTTAACTGAAAATAGAGCTATCTGTATGTTGGGAGGACAGTAAGAAAGTCAACAGATAAGGACTAAATTGGATAAAGCAGGAAATAGCAGAATAAAGACATTATTAAGAAATATGGAACACTACCAAAAGAAATAGCAGAAAGAATGAAAAGCAACTGTTTCTGGCAAGTGAGCCAGAGGTGGAGTAGAAGAGAAGGGGTTTTTTCCCATTATAAGGTCTTTAAGAATTACTTGCTTAAAATACTGTGCACATATTAATTTGATAAAAATTAAAAATAAACTTTTCTCTATTTCACAATGGCAGCTTTAAAATACTTTGATTACAGTGAAGGTTTTATTCTGTTAACCACTTAACTAGGATTTGTCTGAATTAGGGATTTACAGTGCCTATAATGAAATCCAAAGCCTTACCCTGTAGGGATTATAAGTAGCAATGACTAGGTTACACCCCCAACCCTTAAGAATTTGAACAATAAGAGTGTTCGCTGAGAATTAAACCTCAAAACACACTGGATAAAACTAGACGAATTCTAAAATTCATTTAAGAGATGGGGTGGCTTGAGACTAAGATTTGACTCAAAACAGTTTAAAGGCATTAATGTACCTCCAGGAATACTGTGTTATAAGGGGGGTTTGGTTATAAACAGAAGCACAGGAAAGGGAGTTATAAAAGCAACATTAGCTTGTCTCCTACTTTGTTTGGGGAGACAGCATGTGAATTCCCACATTTAAAGGCTCATGCATCTCTAAAACAAAGACAAATATATATTAGTCATTACAATAAGTCAGTGATATCCAATTCCTTGATCTAATTTTCCATTCTCATCAAGCATACTTCTGACATTTGCCTTTCCATGTAAATATGCAAATAGAGAAAGAATGCAAAGACCATAAAATGAGTGTCTGGATCACTTAACAGTTATACTTCCTCATCAGTATTATTTTATACATCAGTCTTTGTGACCTTAATTAACACTGCTTGTGGTGGAAGATTAATTCTTGATATGCTATCAAAAATCAGGCTTGGAGGGGCATGGTGGCTCAAGTCTATAATCCCAGCACTTTGGGAGGCTGAGGTGGAAGGATTGATCACTTGAGGCTGGGAGTTGGAGACCAGCCTGAACACACAGGAAGACCCCTATCTCTACAAAAATAGAAAAATTAGCCTGGTGTGGTGGCACATGCCTGTAGTCTCAGTTACTCTGGAGGCTAAGGCAGATGGATGATCACTTTGAGCCCAGGAGTTTTGAGGTGGCGGTGAGTTATGATGATGCCACTGCACTCTAGCTGGGCAACAGAGCAAGACTCAGTCTCAAAAACAAAACAAAAAATCTGGCTTATGATCTTGTAGGACTGAGAGCTACAAGCCAGATCACAAAAATTCACAAAGATACTGCCACATTGCATGTGTGTGAGCTTTCCCCGTTACATGGAAATGGGTGAAACACTCAACTTTTCAGATAGATATCAGTTGTGCAAGAAAATACTAAATTAGTGCCAATTTTGTCACAATGCTTTAACTCTAACATTTCTGGACTGAATAGTTTGGAGAAGCAATTGCCACCAGACAGCAGGTCAACAGTGCCAAAGCACTATTTCAAGACAACCATAGAACTGCTGAGTTTTTCAGTATTTCTACTTGTTCATTTTCACTGGCATAATCAAAATTTGGGAATAACAATAATTAGTAATAATAACTCTCTTCCTCCTCCATATGCCAATACTTTTCCCTGCCAATTAAATAGCAAAGAAAACACAGAAAACTTACATGGCACTGTAGTTCCAAATCTAGTGGGATTCAATACTATGAACCTGTTTTTCAAGCTTCTTCGGCCCACACCTTGAGCTCCTATCAGTACTAGTGTTTTTCTTTGGAATGGAGGCATTTTGGCTACCTCCTCATATATCTGGATCTCATGACGATCAAATTCTAAATGTAAACGGAAATAGGAAAACATGTATTCAGTTATCTTTTACATACATGAAAAAAGTTCTGCTATTCTGTCTAGTAATGGCTTAGTTGTCTTGATAGTTAAATATCACTTCAGTTGAACCCACTTAGCACAGACTTATTGTTACAAATTTGGTAAAGTACAATAAATTATTTTGTATCTTGATTTAAACATCTCCTTCCATTCATTTGCCCTTAAAACATTTTGTCTAACCAAGCTAAAATAATCCTTTGTTTTATCCTTATTAGAGAGGTTTCACTGAAACCTCTTTATTATGAATTTGTCAGTAGAAATAATTCCTTTAATATAAATAAAACTACAAATAATTTTGTATATTAATAAAAAGTATGTATCAAATACAGAGGACAGGAGTACAACTTCTGTGGCTGCTTAAGTTCCATAGAATGAGTATGCCTGTCCAATGACATAAATGAAAAAATACTGTGTGGCAAATCTGCAATTATCCATTTGATTAATAAAATGAATATGACAACATATTCACATTTAAATATTAAGATTCTGAAATTTGTATATAAAATAAAATTTTGGATACAAACTATTTTCAATAGAGGCAAATCCCAAAATTGTAATCTTAGTCAATGGGAAAACTACAAATTTTCTATTTTGTAAAAAAGCCTTGAGGACATATATTTAATGAATAATAAGGCCAAAGTAGATTTGAAATATTTTATTACCTATTACAATTCCTGTAACTCAATCTGTAGTAATAACATTTCTTTCCTACGTTATTACCTTAACAGCAACTCTTTCTTTGCACAATTTCCTCATGGTAGATTAAACCAATATTAAAAGAGAAAAAGCCTATTTCTCCCTTCTGTATTATTTCCTTTATAGTGTGCTATTTAGTTTATTAGCAGTATATAGGTAGCTCTGAAGTCAAGAAAGTATTTTAAAAATTTCCGATTCGTTTGATTAAGCCTCCAGAACCTTCTGATTCAAAGAGCTGCATTTCACTCCTATCATTCTCTATAACTGGGAAGAATACAGTAGTTTTCATTCCTTTCCTCCCCTACCTCCTTTTTATTTATTTATTTTTATAGGGAAGGGGTACCCAATCTAGGCCTGAGGTTTTATTTTAAAATTTTTTTAAAAGCTTTTTCAGCTTCATTGAGGTATTATATATATTTGACAAATAGGAATTATGTATATTTAAGGTGTTGAGCTTGATGTTTTGATACATGTATATACTGTGAATGATCACAATCAAGCTAATTAACATATTCATCACCTCACATAATTATCATTTCTTTTTTTTTAGAAATACTTTTAAAATTTTTTTTCCCTTTTTTTGAGAGTCTTGCTCTGTCACCTAGGCTAGAGTGCAGTGGCTCACTTTCAACCTCAAACTTCCGGGCTCACGTGATCCTCTTGCCTCAGCCTCCCAAGTAGCTGGACCTATAGGCCCATGTGCCACCATGCCTGGCTAAGTTTTTCTATTTTTAGTTGAGACAAGGGTCTTGCTGTTGCTCAGCTGGTCTCGAACTCCTGAGCTGAAGCCATCGTCCAGCCTCAGTCTCCCAGAGTGCTAGGATTATAGATGTGAGCCATTGCAGCCAGCAGGGTGGAAAAGAAAATTGTCTTCCTTTAAGATAAAAAGATTTAAGAAAGAATCCCATTATTAAATACATCAGACTAAGATGTGTTTGCTCCAGTGCTATTTTTCCAGTATCACGAACAATGTTATGGCAGAATACAATTGCCATTAATCATAAGTTAATATGTTTTAATATCTTCAGAAAGGCATTCACCATTTTAGAAATGGCATATAAATTACTATTTCAAAATTCTCTGACAAATAATTTCAACAACATCGCTCCTTAATTAATACAAACATAAATCCTAATCCATTTATTGTGTAATACACTATATTGACAAAATAAAGCACACTAGTAGTATATATTAATGTGAGGATTTAAATAATTTCTTTATATTATACCACATGTTCACATGCAAACCTCTTGAAATTGGTTACTGATCTGAATTATGTTTATTTTAAATTATACATTTTGGGTTCACATCATACTAATAATATGAAGCTACTTCACTTGGACTTCTCAAAAAATATTTAAAACCTACCTGCATTTCTGGTTGTGAGATACATCATTTTTTTCTTTTTTTTGCTACTTATAGTTCCACAAAAAGGTCCTGAAGGTATGACAAGACAAATATAATGTAAACAATATGCAGAATATGAAAGAATTGCCCTGTGGTATTCTATAGGGGTGGGAGAATTATATTCCCAATGTTGCATCCTAGGAAGCAAAAAGGGGTCAGGAGAGTTAAACCACGGAATTTTGAAAATCTACCAGCAGGTGGCAGAAAGGGATCAAAAAGATTATTTTTGAGAGAGAAAATAAAGTAGATGGGAGGGATTAACTCTAGACATGTAGTTTACATAAATTCATTTGTTTATTCAGACAAAAGAGGCAAAGATAGGTGGCCGCAAAGGACTGCTTATTACTTATTGTGTCGAGCTCATCACCTGAATTGTCCCAGTCTCTTCTAACAAATGCCTTTCTCTTCTCTTCCAGGAATTGGCTTGGAATGAGACCAGCGCTTCCTCCCTCTTTTACATGGCTAGCCTAGAATCAAATTAATGAATTGTATATCTCAGTGACCAAAATTTGAGACCATATTGTAATAAGCAGGACAAGCAGTGGTCAGAAAAAAAAAAATGTCACATTTGCTCTTCAAAACAACCTTGAGATTTAAATCCATGGCATTGTCAGTTCCGATATTTAAACACTTAAGCATTGAGGAATCAATTAGCACCTACAGTTCTTTATATCTGTCATCTGGTAGTGAATTTTGGGAACCAATATACAAAGAGGTGTATGGGTACTTTAAATTACTAAAATTTTTTATTTATAATACTAATTTAGTCAAAAACGGGAAAGAAATAAATACTATTCTATAGTGAGATGTGTTTACAGGCCATTTCATCTAGCACCTTTTAGTAAGGCATTTACTATCAACCTCAATCCTACCATGTTGGTATTTCCTAATGCCAAATCAATGAAATGGAAACAATATTGGGAATATAGAGGTATAAATTTTAATTCATGCTACCAGGAATCTAAATATCCTGAGAGTTTGTAAATTTAAAATGGGTAAAACTTCACCAACTGTAAAAAAAAAGAAACAAAAAACAGTTTAAAAAACTAACTTTTAAAATAAAATCCAAAGAGAAATATTTTAAAACATTGGTTGGAAAACTGGCTGCTAGTGGCTTGTCTCACAAAGTTAGTATCTTTATCCTTACAGCTAGCATAGAAAATCTGGTGTCATTTTTAGAATTAAAGTCCTGAAAATGGAATTAAAGTAAGGGACTATCAAAATGCAGGAAAGAGATTGAGATAATGGTAATAGGATTAGAAGAAAAAAAATAAGAGATGAAAAAGAGAAAAAAGAGTAAAAATTAGAAAAATCCAACAAAGGAAGCAGCCAAAGAAAGAAGATTTTAAAGAAAAATATTCTTAAAAAAATTCAGTGGAAACCTCTTGAACTCACAGATTCTGTTTAATTTACCCATTTCTTAGTTGTCTTACCACATACTACACTTAAACATAATAATGTCTTAATTTAAATTTAAGGACACATTATAGTAAGATTATTCTCATTCTGTGATTCATTTTCCCTTAGAAGTCAATATAATTTATTAGAACTAATATAGGCTACCAATATCTTAGTTAATTTTAGAGTTTGGTGCTAAGCCCTGGGTCCTTTCCTCTTATTCCTTGTTTTTTAATGAGACTCTCATTTGCTCTGATAGTTTAGGAGTTTCAGACTTTCTGACTTGTCCGTTTTTCAGTTCTGAATACCGTGGTTGTTAGCTGATATAAACAATTACAAAAAGAGAGTTATTACTGCTGCTAGACATTTCTGAAAGCTGTATTAAGAGGAAGGAAAAATAATACTATCACACAGATCTTCTGGAAAATGGAGGGAGGGAAAAATACAGTAATAACACACATCTCTTTCCACATACACAGATTTTAATCCAAAATCAAACAAAACTGATAGAGCAAACCTTCATTTCTCAACAACTGAGAAGTGGTAAGCAAATAGATTTAAGACCTTCTAGTCATGATCATACATAAGAGGGAGAGGGGGACAAGAGAACAACTAGTCTAACCACAATAAAAGACCTCTAGCTAAAAGAAACAAAAAACAAACATTGAAAAGGGATAACATCAAGTGAGTTCTTCTTGCTCAATGGGATATTTTAATACAATCACCCATGTGAAAGAACCAATTGGTCTAATCCTTAAACCAATGGGACTGTACCATAGGCTGGTAATTCTGTACTTACTAACAGTTACTTATGAATTCTCTCTCAATTTGGTCTTATGTCCACAAATTAGTAGCCATAAAGCAGGAGCTGTTGATATGGGGAAAGCCATTGGAGCAAATGCTAACACTAACACAAATGCTAATATTCTTCCTGAATACTCAGATATTGGCCAGATCTAAGATTAAAAGTAGAAAAGAAGTTGAGAAAATTTTGAGAGGCTTACTAACCTGCCACCAATTTGGATCTTCTCTGTTTACAATCTGAAGAATTTCTCCTTTGGAAAACTTCAATCCTGCTTCTTTACAGGGTATCAGGTTATCATTGTATGGATTATAATCAAAGTGACACTTCACAAATACCTAAAACACACAGCACAATTAAATATACTATAGATGTATTATTTGCCACTGGATTTTTATAATCCTTTTCAAACCACTGTGCTATAACTGTAACTGACAATGTATTTAGTACTTCAGATAAGGAACTTGTCTCTCAAATAAAAATCAAGTTATTCAAATATTAATATATTAAAATTTCATTTCTATTTTAACATCTGATCTTAAACCTACTAAAGAATTTGATAATCATTCTCTTCCACCATTATTCCACTTTCCTCTAATCTTTTCACTTGACTTTCCAACCAACATAGCATAATTCTTAATGCAAGTAAATACTATACTCCAATTAACATCCTGATCATATGCAGCTGATTTAAGGCATATATTTCAGATATATTAGAACTAACCTTATGAAAGTGCCCTGAGACCAAAATTAAACAATAAAAGTTCATGTTGAAGTCAGACCTGAATGAAGTATACTTGGTAGCCTTAGAAAAAATTAAAATCCAACTTTCATTCCTGGTAATGTTTTTAATTATACAGATTTACACTGGCCAGAACTAATGTGGATAATACTTTTTCAGAATTATCCTGCTCTGATTTATAATGCTCACCCTAAATTTAAATGATCAGCATTAATAAGACAAATACTGAAAAAGCCTTGAAATTATTTTCTAATTTAAATTCACTTACGCATACACATTTTTTTTAAAATTTGCTTTATTAATAAAAGTATGTCAGTTACCAGTGTTAGTTATCATCTCCAATATTTGGAATATTTTGCTTATTTGCTTTAATTTGAACTCTAATTATTAAGCACTTTTATTATTTGCTGGCAGGTTCAGACCAATTGGTTTCTTAAAACAGACTTGATTTATACATATTTAAAGAAATTCAAATTTTATCTTCTAAAAAATTGCCTTAGCATGAATCAGCATGTAAACTTTAATAAGAAAGCACATAATTAGTCAAAATAACAGTTATTTCTCTATTTATCATACTACTATAACCAAACAAGATATTCAAATAACACAAAGTAGATACATTATTATTAGTGTCGTAAAAAGTAATGTAATTGATGCATACTAAAATAATTTCAAAACAATTAAATTGGGGAACATATGATAAAATTTTAGTTATTTATGATTATTTTGGTAGAAAGCATTCAGAACATTTTAATAACTTTAGAAAAGTTAAATATTAATGCTTAAAAAAATCACTAAGCCAATAATCTTTTTCTTGATAAACAATTTTAGAGCTATTTAAAAAGCAAGCACACAAACAATATTAGGGTTGCTAAAATGTGATAACTGGCTACCTACACAATGACATGCAGCTCAATGTTTTGGCAATGGAAAAAACTCAAAATAATTAAGTTCAATCAAGGTAAATTTAGTTGGCTGATGAGGCAGAAAAACGGAGTACCACAGAATGTTCTGGAATGACACCATACCTGACAGATGTGTGCTGGATGCTTCTCCATATTGATGCAACTCTAAAAATATATTTTTAATTGCATAAATAAAGCCAGGCCTTTAAGTTATAATAAGTTAACAAAATATAAACAAACTACTGGCCCCTTTTCTTACTTCACTCATTTGATAAAACAACTACCTCCCTAACACAGAGTATAATATCTATAAATTACAAATGACAGAAACAAAAAGTTAAGAGGTATTTAAGATGAGGCTGAGGAAAAGGACTGGTAGGCTCAGCTATAAAAATACCTACATACTCTTTGCTTCTCAAGAAAGGTGCACTGAATGGAGACTAGTAAGAGTACCCTGTCATCTAACCATGAACGTGTTTATCATTCTTATGTGTGGGACAGAATATATTTTGTAACTATAAAGCTCAGACTTTATAAGATAGTCCAAATTTCAAATATTTGTTCCCTCACACCAATCAAATTATTCTGCAAATGCCATTATATGTAGAATACAAACCACCTCTTTCAAATGTAAAAGATTTCTAGAAGAAATAATTCATATATTTTCATTTACCAAACTAATTTTGGAACATTACTCTTATGCTCAAAAACTCTGATTAACTTGATTTTACTTTGAACTTTGAAAATTTGTCTGAAAAATCAATTAACCCAACCTTTGATCTAAGCATTTTGTAATGATCTTAAAACCTTTAAAGATTTGACTAGATTTAGTATAATTATATTTTATTAGATGCATTTTAAAGTATTTCACTAATAGGCTATGACTATTAACTGTTCATTCACTATTAAGTTACTAAACACCGCTACTAAAATATTTCCATTTAATATTCTTTCTAAAAGAAAGAACTGAATGACTAACAATTTACAGTAGACAGAACAGAGAAAAGGAAATACAAACGGTTATAAACACAGGAGATATTCAACCTCACTCAGAGTAGAAATACAAATTAAAACTATGGTATGATAACATTTTCTTCCTATCAGATTGGCAGAAATCCCAATATTTGATAAGATTCTCTAAATAGGGCTATGGGTTAATAGGCACTTCCCTAACAGGCCTGTGGAAGAATGATTTAACCCCTTGGAAGGACAATTTGGCAATAGCTGTCTAGGAATGTATTCAACAGCTATATTACTCAAATATACTCAAAATGACTTATGCACAGACTATTAACTACTGAATTATTCCTAATAGTAAAAGACTCGGAAGCCACCTATTTGTTTAACAGCAGGAAACTGGTTAAACAACTGATGGTACATCTATGTAATGTAACACTACCTAGTGTTAAAAAAAGTGTGTGTGTGTAGAGTCAGCCTTACCAAAAGGAAACATCCTCAAGATATATGGTTAAGTAAAAAAAAAAAAGGGGGGGGTCAAATTGGTACATACACTATGGAATCTTTTTATGAAAAAAAGGTAGAAGGGCAAATAAGAATATGTAATTTTTATTTACTTGCATATGAATGAAGTAACCCTAGAAAGACAAATAGCATGGTTTCTTATGGGAGAGGGAGTGAGGACTAAGTTGGTAGTGGAAAGGATTCAGAGTGAGACTTCAACTAACTACATATTCATATTTTCTTGATTTTTGAACCATGGGAATGATTTACCCATTTAAAAATTAAAATTTTAAGGTAATAAAAGATAAAATGACTCCCTTAGATGAAGTAACAAGGACCTTCCAACCTGAAAACTAAAAAACTGGACAAAATATATGAAACAAAGCCTTTCAAGATGTCAGCAATCAGGCATAAAGACAGTGATCCCTAAAAGATGGAAACGAACAAGAGGAGCTACACAACTGCCCCAGCTAACTGCACTGAGAAAGCTTCCAAGTTGCAACCCAGGAAGGGAGAGTCTAGGTGGAGCCTGGTAGTTCCCAAGTTGAGCAGATGAGCTGGGACACCAGGGAGGTCAGGGTGGCTATAGTGCACAGAACAGAGTGTCAGGGAGGAAAGACTGTGCAGAGACAGGGCCTGAGAACTGGGGGAATTTGTTATGGTCTTCGGCTGAGTACTAATCAGTGCATTTGTGTGAAGAAGCTACCTGAGCTCTCTCTCTCTTAGGTTCTCTCTTCATGGATGGTAAAGAATCATTTGAAAGCATTATAGGGAACAATATCAGGAGGTTGCATGGGTCAAGAATAGTTTATTCTCACCAGGCTGAGTGGAAAAACCCTCATAATGCATGAGACACTGGGTAGAGTACTTAGAAGGGTTACACCCTGGACTAGACTGCTCTGATTACACCTAATAAAACTTAAAAAGCAAGATCTAAAAGAACTAAACTACTCCCAAACAATTTAGCTGTATTCTAGAACACAGTTTAAAAATATTTCTAATACAAAAATATCCAGTACTCAACAAGGTAAAATTCATACTGCCTGGCAGCCAATTAAAAATGGCCAGGCATGCAAAGATGAAAATATAGCATATAATGAGGAGAAAAATCAAATAAGAGTGACCTAGAAATGACAAATATGACAGAATGAGTAGATAAGATATTATAATAATTATTTTAACTGTACATATTGTATGTTCAAGAAACTAGAAGAACTGTGTATGTTAAGTAGACACATGGCAGACAAAAAAAAAAAGAACCAACTTCTAAAAATGAAAACCAAAATGTCTGAGATAAAAAAATATATAAGATGTGATTAATAGATTAGACTTTGCAGATGATTAAACTTGAAGAAATAGCAACAGAAACCATCCGATATAAAAAACATGGAAGAAAAAGACTGAAATAAATGAATTCATCAGTGAGCTACGGGACAACTTCCAGGAGCCTAATACACATGTAACTGAAGTTACCAAAGGATAAAATAGAGGGATACAAAAAAAAATACTCAAAGAAACTGCCATCCAAATTTTTTTTTCTAATTTTGATGAAAATTAGAAATTTTTCTAAATTTGATGAAAGAAATTGTTTTCAATAAAGCAAGATGAAAAAATTTATATATGCAAAAAATAAATTTCAATCCTTTTCTCACATCCTATATAAAAATTAACACATAGTAAATGGATCATACACCCAGATATAAAACATAGAACTATAAAACTTATAAAAGAAAATATAGGGGGAAATCTTTATGACTTTGAGTTGTACAAGAATTTCTTTCACAAAACAACAAAAGCATGATTCATAAAAGAACACAAATGATAAATTGGTTCTCATCAAAATTAAGAATTTCCACTCTTTGAATAACACTGTTAAGAGAATGAAAAGACAAGACAGAGACTGAAAGAGTCTGGGCAAATCTCAATTCTGATGAAGCACTTGTATCCAGAATACATAAGAAATGCTCAAAACTAAATAAGAAAACAAACAACCCAGTAGAAAATGCACAAAAGATTTGAAGACACTTCCTCAAAGTGGACATAAATAAGGTAAATAAGTATGTGAAATGATGTTTGATATTATTAGTCTTTTTTAGGAAAATGCAAATGAAAATCACAATGAGATACCACTATACACCTATTAGAATGACTACAATGAAAAAGACTGACCATGTTGGCAAAGATGCGGCAAAGACTGAAACTCTCATACAATGCTGGTGGGAATGTAAAAGTCCGGACAATAGCTTTGGAAGACAGTTTGGTCATTTCTTCAAAAGTTCAGCATATACCCACCATATGATCCAATCCCTCAACTCCTAGGTATTTACCCAAGAGACTTACATATAAAAGTCCATAGCAGTTTTGTTTAAAATAGCCCCAAACTGGTAACAACAAAAAATATTCATCTGCCAGTTAATGGATAAACAAACTGTGGTACAGCCATGCAATGGAATAATACTTGTCAATAAAAAGAAATTAACTCTCAATATACGCAAAACAACACAGATGAATCCCAAATAATTATGTAGAATGAAAGAAAACAGATTAAAAAAAACTCCAAAAGAGTATATTTATCATTCTATTTACATAAAAATATGGAAAATGCAAACTAATCTAGAGTGGCAGAAAGCAGAGCAGTAGTTGTCTGGGGAGGCAGCCAAAAGGGAGCAGGAGGGAAGGATAAGAACTAGACACAATGGCACTTCTGGGGGTGACAGATATGCTCATTATCTCAACTGTACTGGTGATTTCATGAGTATGTCCACATTTATCAAATTGCACACTTTAAATGTGCTATTTACACAAGCTTTAAAAATACCTCAAAGATATTTTTAAAAAGAAAAATAGTAAAAGTACTGAGAAAATAAATATTGCATGGAAATATGCTGCGCTTATGCAAATGACAATAATTAGTGTGAGAAAAGAGATAAAATGGATGAAATGAATGCAGAAACAGCTCCACTGTGACCCTGATGTTAAATCAGAAGGTGGCTAGTAATTTGTTTGGGAATGTGTTGGCTAAACATGGTGCAAATGTTGCTTAGAGAACCTAGGTCTTAAGCCATAGTTCCAGGACCAACTGAATCTGCACTTCGGAGAGATTGACAAGAAGGCAAATAAGTTATCATCACAGAGGTTCTCCATGACAATAGCTGAGATGATCAAAGAAGGAAGTTCTTTTTCTAAAGAGTTTCATAGCATGAACTTGGCTTACTTGGTTAAATACAGACACATGCACATTTTGAGAATAGCTAGACTATCTGGTTAAAAAAGCTTTGAGGGGCAATTCACATACCTATTTGGTAAATATCCATCTGGGGGCCATAAATTTAAGCCTCAGTTACTCAAATAAAAAATTTTATTAAAAAATCTATTAACCTAGGATGTTCAGAATAATACTAATCATAATTTTTAAATTTATATCACACTGAGCCACTGGCTCATGCAAGCACTGCTTCTATTTAGTTAGTTTGTTTTAGTACTATAATAAACATCCACAGTCTTGCCACCCAAAAACAAAGCTAGAACCCTGCTTGCTCCCCCTGTGCCCATCATCCTGGCTTCCCCAACCAAAACACCTTTCACTCTAAACCTTGTGTGTACAAATTTCTTGTTTTTCATTTTGCATATAGTTTTACTGCATCCACATTTATTCTTTAAAATTATGTATTTAGATGTTTTAAACTTAATAATATCATGCTTTCTGCATGTAATCTTTGGGGTTTACATGCTTGTTAACATGTTTCCAGCAATACATATGTAAGAAATTGTCCTAGGAAATTACTGCATCTTGATATATGTGGACATTCAACTCTAAAAGATACTACTGAACTTTTTCCCCATGTGCTTAAACCAACTTACACTGCCACTAGCAACGTAGAAGAGATGCTACAGATTCACAGCTATAATTTTTGCCAACTGAATGGAATACAATGGTATCTCACATAGTGATTTTTAACATTATCTTTACTGACCACATCTCCTTTTACTTGATTTTTCTATGTGGAATGAAACAGGAATACAATTTCAAATAGTATCCCCATGAATAACCAATTTTCCCCCATTCATTGAATCACCTCTCCTTTTCTCACTGAAAGACATATGTCATCATATATCATATAGGTGTTGGTCTCTTTCTGAGCTCTCTAATCCATTGATTGTGCTGTCTATTCCCATGCCAACACCACAATATCTTAATTTCTACATATTAATAATAAGCACCCAATTTGCAGCTGGGAACCTGTGGCCTCAAGGCCACATGTGGCTCTCTAGATCCCCAAATGTGGCCCTTTAACCAAATCCAAACTTCACAGAATCTCTTTATTATTATTTATTATTATTATTAAAAGGATTTGTTCTGTGAAATTTGGATTCAGTCAAAAGGCTAAGGATCCAGAAGGCAACATGTGGCCCCGAGGCTACATGTTCCTCACAAATCAAATTCTATGAAAAATCCTGTCGGAATTTTGATTGAAATTCTATTGAATCCACAAGTCAATTTGAGGAAAACTCACATTTTTACAATACTGTCTTTCTGATCATGAACATGATGTAAATATCTATTTGCTTAGATCTTCTTTATAATTCTTTCATGTAGAGGTCCTGAATTTTTTTCATTAGATTTAGTCCTAGACATAAATGTTGACATTCTCTGACTTTATTGTGAATGATGTCTTAGTTATGTTTCTAAATGTATGCTGATAATATATAGTAATAAAGTTGACTTTTGTATACTAATCTTATTTTCAATTACCTTGCTAAACTCTATTATTTCTAATAATTTGAAGTTTTGGGGGAGTTTTCTATGCAAAAACTCTTATTTGTAAATAAGAAGTTTTTTTTCCTCCTTTCCAAACCTTTTGCTTCTGTAATTTATTTTTGTCATATTGTGCCTATGGAATCTTCAAGAAAATATTGAATAGAAATGGTGCTAGTGAACATCCTCATATAGTTATTTTTTTTTTAACTACACAAAGACTTTATTTATCTTTGTTTTAAATTACTTTCTGACTTCTTTGGCTTAATTAGTTACAAACAAATAATTGTGTATAAGCAATAATTTAAAAGTAGCAGTGTTCTAGGGCCTTGGAATTTAAAATCTTAGGGATCTACATTTCATCATATATATCCTAAACAAAAATTTTAACAGCAGTCAAAATTCTTGAAGTTTTATTATTATTTTTTAGAAGTTGAATCAAGTCAGTTTGCCTCATTGTTGGAAGTCTCATCAAAATTCTGAACAAGATCCCCTTCCTCCCCAATAGCAAGCGGTACTTTTCCATCCAGCTTCTGCCAGTGTCCTAAGTTGTTTTGACATCAAGCTGGTTTAAGATGCTGGGTGGCATTTCTGTCAGCTGCTTTGTCTCAGCTTGGCTGGTAATGGCAAAAGTGTTTGCTGCCAGGGATGCCTGAATATTGGGACTATAAAAGTGGATTACCATTACCTGGTTGGCAAACGTACCTATCTCTTTAACATCAGAGATAATACTTATTCTTACTTTCTTTAAGGAGAACTAAAGATTTTTATTATTTGTTGTAACAGGTAATGTTTATTATATTATCTGAAAGCGGTTCCTTTTTAGCAATGCACAATTGTGCCTAAAGTTTGGCAAGTTTCTCTTGGTTTATGATGGGTTCTTTCATTTTGTGGCACTCAAGAGATCTCAGGCAAACCAGCTAAGAGTCCAGTCTATGGTTTTAAAGAGAAAGCTTCTGAAATCCAACTATTTAGAATACTGTTTATTCTAATTTGCTTTGTTTTAAGATAAAGGAGGTTCCCTTCTATTTCTAATTTACTGATCTTTAAAAAAAAAATCATGAGTATGTATTAAATTTTTACCAAATTCTCTATCAAAGTTATTTTCTTTTAAACTGTTAATGTGTTTAGTTACATATACAGATTTCTAATGTGAAGTTCTCCTAGCATACCTGGGATAAATTCAATTGGACACATTGTATTATCTTTTTTATGTATACAATTAAATTTGATTTACTACTATTTTGTTGAGAATTTTTACATGTATATCAGTAAGTGAAACAGACCTGTAATTTTTTTTAACATTTTGGTGTCCTTATTCACTCTGGCCTCAAAAAATGAGCAAGAGAGAATTCCCATCAGTTTTACCTTAACAAACAGAATTAAGAATAGCCTCTGGGAACCCAGCTTGTATGTAAGTTGAAGAACTTCACAATTGGCTAAAACTTCTAATTCACCTTAGTCTTCAAGTTTAAAAATATAGATCTTTATGTCCTATAAAAGATTTTGGACTTTTTAGCAAGCACCTCAAATGATTCTGATCAAGATGATCTACTGGCCATACTTTGAAAAACACCATCCTGGTAGAGAAAGTTCCCTGGCTGCCCATCTGCTCTCACAGCAATCCAGAGCTGAGACAGGCTCCACAGTGCTGTGTGGTGGAGCTTCTAGTCAAAGAGCTGAAGAGGCTAAATGCCTTTGCTTCCCCTTAGCATCTTTTGGTAGTATGCTCATGGTTTGTGGACAGTCCTGGCTTATGACTATTATTCCAACATAATGAGTAATAGTTTACCTTTTCATTTAAAAAAAGCCAATTTAGATATGTTTTAGCCCTCTTTTATAAGCCTTCATATTACAGTCTCTTTTCTTGCTCATGGGAGGACAGGCTTGAGACTGACTCAGGCTTCTATAACCTCTTCTCCCTGTTTCAATCCCCTCCCTCAGCTCTCAATGCCAAGTCAAAGCCAGAGTTTTAGAGGGTATGGAATAAGGAAAATTTATGCATAAACAAAGGCTAAATATCCTTACATTTCAGGGTATTCAGTTTGCCAGGTACAAAATCTACAAAGTAATTTGGGCTAAAGCCCTAGCTATTGATACTACAAAAATTTATTTTGCCTTTAAAAGTCCACATAGCCATGGCAAGCTGTAAGAATTCTGGAGTTTGGACCATAGAGGGGGGAAAAAATCTTCATATCACAACACATTAATAATAAAAATAATAAATAAATCTTAGATTTTACTCTTCTAACTACTCAGGTCCAAGACAGGTCTCAAGCTGTCACAAATGGAAATGTGCCAAATGAGGAATAAAGGTGGTCCGAGAAGTATTAGTAATATGAAATGTCTAAGTTCTGAAACCTTTTATTTTTTCACATTGCTTTTCCTTGAGCACCATCTCTCTACTTTTATTTCAACCAAAGTTCATTACATGCTCATTTATTTTGAGAAGTCCAATTTACATGCTCATATTCATGACTAAAGAATCTATCTTATCTTCTAAGGAATAGTTTAAAACAGGTATTCAATGAATGTTGTTTCAAAGAACTGTATGGAAATATAAAAATTAGGCTTTTAAACTCTCTTATTAACAATATGAAAATAAGACACACTGGCAGTGTCTTATATAAGAAGGCTTGTAATTTCACTTATACATCAATAAACTTCAATCAATAAAGCTGAATATTAGAAGTATCTATTTCTATATTATCTAGGCTTGAAAACTCTCTTCAGTTTCAACACTCCTACCATATTTTCAATTCTTCCTTTGCAATTTCTCTCTTTCTTTCCTTTCTTTCTTCCTTTCCTTCTTTTTTCCTTCCTTCCTTCCTTCCTTTCTTGTTCCATCATTCCATCACTGCCTCACCACCAGTGTCATGTTAGCAATAGCAGCTGCCTGTTGAGCACCCACTGTGTGCCTGGTCTGGCTACAGGGACTTTACATAATTAGCTTATTTAATCCTCACAATGATCTTTTAAGAAATATTACCTATAACTATATAGATGAGAAAAATGAAGCATAGAGAAGGTAAGCTTATAAGTGGCAGTGCTGGTATTTAAACAGTCATCTTAACCATTCATTAGAGCTGTCCTTCACAAATCACCTCACACCTTCACAAAGCTGCTACCTGGTTACATGATCTCACCTCCCTTTTTTTTGAAATCCACTCAACATAATGAGGTTAGATGATCTCTACCATTAAAACATTCCCCTGTTCAATTATCTATTTTACCTAAAATTAATTATAAAATACAGATCAAATTTGTACAAACTAGGTGGCCAAGATTTTCTTCAATCTGTACCCATCCCCCCTTCTGGCCTCGTTCTTCATTTAGCCCATCATGTGAACACTAAGCTGGAAGTGATCTAGACTACTTTCTTATTCTCTCACAGGGCCTAGAGCAATGCCTGGGACATTACAGCTGCCAAAAATGTTTGCTAGATTGGCTCTTCTCATACCTAGCTATAGGTTACTTTAATGCCAGGGTTCATGGTGTTCACAAAGAATGTCCTTACTACTTTCTCTATAATAGTGTTGTTGGCCGGGTACAGTGGCTCACACATGTAAGGCTAGCACTCTGGGAGGCCGAGGCAGGTGGATCGTTTAAGCTCAAGAGTTTGAAACCAGCCTGAGCAAGAGCGAGACCACATCTCTACTATAAATAGAAAGAAATTAATTGGCCAACTGAAAATATATAGAAAAAATTAGCCAGGCATGGTGGCGAGTGCCTGTAATCCCAGCTACTCGGGAGGCTGAGGCAGAAGGATTGCTTAAGCCCAGGAGGCTGAGGTTGCTGTGAGCTAGGCTGATGCCACGGCACTCTAGTCCAGGCAACATAGTGAGACTCTGTCTCAAAAAAATAAAAAAAATAAAAAAGAAATAAAAATATAATAGTGTTGTTTAAAAATTCAAAAACTCACCCATGACAAAATAAGACAATCAGATAATTGTTTTTATCTTTTCTTTAGCAAAATAATAGCAACCAGTGGTTATATCCAATAGTGTGATTAAAGAAAAGTATTCTTAATATTACCAAAAATTTTATTACTAACCTGTTGAGGAGTAATGGTATCTCTATAACTTGGTAAAATTTTTAGGGTGACACTTCCACTAATATTTTTCAGTAATTCTTGTAATTCCTTTGGATTGTTTCCAACCTCATGGCCATTAACTTCTTTAATGATATCTCCCACATGAAGTAGACCTTGTCGATCTATCATTCCTCCATGAAGAATTCTGGCGATTACTAGGTCATTATTTTCAACTCTAAATGTTACACCCTATAGGAAACAAGAAACAGAATTATCATTCATTTTATTAATATTAGGCATAAATACTTAAATGCTCATGAACATATATAAGAAAATAATTCTAAAACTAGGTAAATGAATCGCTCTTACTTTTCTCATGTTCTCTCCTGTCTCAATATTCAAACACCATTAAACTATGTGCAACTGTGGCAATATACACTACTCCCTGAAAAAGGGTTTCAATGGTAAAGTTAACCTTAAAAATGAAACATATACTAGTATCTAGGCTGTATTCCACAGCATAATGGAAGCTCAAGGGAACAAAAAAAGGTATTTGTGCAGCCTAAAGAACTTATTTCTGGTTTTTCTTCCCCACTTCACTGTTTTTATAGTCAGGATCCAAAAATAACAATTGTAGCAGGAAATAGTAGACTTCACTACTTATAGAGTTCTACTATAGCTTCACTTTTTAATAACAACCTTCTTCCATGTTTTGATACTGTCATTAACATTTCTTCAAAGAGTAGTTCCTTTCTACTAAAGGGTAGGAAGAGACATTTTTGCTGCCCATTGGCATACTTCTTCTAGCTTCTGTTTCAGTTTAACTTTTCAATTTTGGTTTAATTTTGCAGGCTAAATCAAGTTGAGAAAGCACCAGCTATGTATTTATACACAGACCAAAAAAGACTGATAAAACAAACACGAATACAGTTTTCATAACAATACATTAAGGAAAACGAAAAAAGATGACAGAGTAGTGATTGAACCACAAATTATGTCATATTTCAGATTTAAGAAGGCACTAATTTATTTACTCACCAATGGCTCTCCAGCTCTTTTGTGAATACCAAGAATACGAATGGCATCTACTGGTAATAACTGATTATTGATAGAAGCATTATTCATTTCTGGGCTTGATGGAGGTGACTCATAACACTTTGATGCCACAATATCATGGGCCTCCAAGAGTGACTATAAGGAGTCAGAATAGCCTGCGGTTATTAACTACTGATGAAATATGTTACTAAAAATAATTTGTTAGTTCATTATCCCAGTAGAGCACTAAACATTTCCAAGGCACACATTATTAAATTCCCAAATATAAGTTGAATCAAATATATATAGAATCTTAATATAAAACCATACACTTTTACTTATCATCAAACAATATCATATTCCTTGTTTGATATGTGAAGAGACGGAGTTCAGTGAGACTTTTTAAAGTGGCATGTTCAATGGAAACTGCATGTAGGTTTCTAAGTCTGGTCCAATGAAGGCACTGAATTTCACTGCCACCATTGTAATTATCCTTATTGGATGTTTATCATTAGTCTCTATTTATTAAGGTATTATAAAAACCCAAATGACAGGAACCCTAATTTTCATCCTAACGTTGCTATGTTAGTAATATACTTTTTACATGCACAAAATGTCCATTAAAGAGATGTTCAATAGAAAATGGATAAATATCAGCATCTTGTCTCAGTGACAGAAAATTTATACTACCAATAAAGGTTTTAGTCTACAAAAGAAACACTTTTTGAAGAAAAAAAGGTCAGTAATGGTCCTGAATATAATGTATATTTTATCTCCTATATTTACTATGTATGTGTGATCAAAATCACTGATGATTTTGATCTAGCTTTCTAGGAATTTCTTGCATTTCTGTTGTACATTTAAAAAAATCTTCATTATCTTAAAGGAATAATTTTTACTACAATTGTGAATAAAGCTAGGTTTAAAAAATAATTTTGGGTAGATTGAATACAAGTTCAAAAATCATAAAACACAGAAAGAAGGAAGCAAATATCAACAGGTTCAGAATGGAAGTAATCAGGATACTGGCTTAATTGGTAATTTCTGGTCATTTCATGAAACCATTTCTAAGATTAGAGAAAAAGGAAACCATTTTAAGACTGGAGTTTAAACAAAGAAACAAACAAACAAAAAAACCCAACTCATTCAAATCCAAATCCATATATAAGAATTCTTTCTATAAATGCTGAAAGTTACTTAAAAACTCTAAGCTGGGCTGCTTAGTTTTCCATCCTATCCTCTCCTTAGGCAATATTATTTACTCCCGTGACTTGAACCACTGCTTACATAATGATGACTCCCAGTTTCATATCTCCAGTCTAGAACTCTCATGTGCTTCAGGTTCATATACTAAAAATCTGCCTCAACTGCCAAAAATTTCCAAAAATCATGGCAATTTGAAAACTAAAGTTAGTAAGGACTGGAGAGGACTGAAACATTGAATTAATGAAAAATCCATAGATCCACAATGCTAAATAAAAAAAATGGACTGAAAAACTCATTTGTTACTATTTGAAACTATTTTAAAAATCTCTTTTCTTTGAAAATTGGTAAAAGGAAGCATCAAGCATATTCCTGCCTTTTCAACAGAAAATGTATTATAGGATAACTAAATAATAATAGCCCAATTGATATGAAGCTTTACATTATAGAAGAACAACAGCTATTAAGTGTAGAACGAGAGAACTGAAAAATATGATATTTGCAACCTCTAATGAAAATATTGATTTAGGCAAGGATATTAATTTGTGTTCATCAGTAGGTAAATGGTTGATAGGAAACAGAATTTGGATAATGTCAGAATAATAATACACTAAATTACTTCCTAGTGGAGAAGATTTCAAAAAAACAATCAGGCTGTCATCATCTTTAATCAATGGACCCAATCTCAGGATCGATGCTGGTGGGTCAATCAGGTATTATATATCATCTGAAGTGGTTTAATTCATGCTGCATCACATAAGATGCATTCTAACTCCAAATAATTAACTTGAATCATCAACATTTTACATAGAAATTCTGTTTACAGAAAATAGAAGGAATAACTAAACAACACAGCAGCGAAGCAACCAAATATTCAATAGATCAACATCATAATCCACGGGAAAGGGATGGATGGTTCCACCAGATGCCACACATGGACCTAAGATGGAAACTCATATGTCCAAACCATCTGTAAATAATATTTGGTGCTAAATGGAGAAGTCTGAATTCAGAATGTGTATTATGAGAGACAGAAGTTCACTGAAATGGTAAAGTAGAAATCAACAAATGAAGAAAAAGGTAAGTTAAAAACAGCTTCTGCAAAATGACCTCAAAGTAGTAAAAAAAATTATATATGTATATTTGTGTGTAGAAAAATATGAAGGAATATGGACTAAGATAGTACAGTAATGATCCTTAAAATACATTATGTCCAAAACAATCTTCCCCAGAATATTCTTTATCTCAGTGAATGGCCATCAACTGTTTGTGAGAAATTGTTCTTACCAACTTCCCACATCTCCCTTTTGCAACTGTCATGTATAGCCAATCACCAAGTCCTCTTGATTTTTACCATGTAAGACTTGAAAATCCTCACATTTCTCACTATTTTGCCATCACAATTTCCTGCCTTCATACTTAACCATCTTTCTCCACAATCTGACCTTTCCCTGGTAATACCCATCCCATCCCACCCCACCAGGTTTCCTACTATTCTCAGGATAAAGCACAAAGACCTTAGTATGCCAAGTGGCCCTTACATATAGGTATCTCTGACTTGTGTCCATTTTTTTTGTACCTAAGACACCAATTTATGTAGGAACCATATCACTATAAATATTCACATTTTATAGTAACATCACTGCAGAGTCACACAAAGTCTCTGGCTAAGAGCAAGCAAGGGATGTTACCATTTGATTTTCTGTGCTGAGATTTGTGGTGGAAAGTAGGTAACACTTTATTCTTCTATCCCAGTAACATTCCTTCTCCACTAAAATGCAATGTCCCCATCATGAATCGAGTTACCATACACAGCTGAATGTATTTCTGGGGTTTCTATTCTCTTCAATTAGTCTATTTTTCTAACACTGCTCCAATACCATGCTTTTTAAATTATTACAGACTTACAATAAATTTTTCCCACCCTTCTTCTTCTGAAATGGATTATTCTTTGTTAAACTGATTCACTGGTACAGGCTGATGCTGAAATTGCACTTATTTCTCTACCCATGAAGAGTATGTTATGTAATAGTTTCTATCTTAAGACAGCTCTCTTTTGTTCCAGTCATTGAATGCACACCTATCTTGAGCAGCAATACTAAAAAGTGTGTATTACTGGGCCCAAGAAGGGGAAACAGAATAGTAGTAAGGAAGAAAAAAATCCATTATCCACAGTGGGGAAAATGTAGTCTTTAGTATGTGATCTGATGGTAAACCAGGGTTGACGTTTTCTTTAATTGTACAAAGGAAAATTGCATTTTTGTGACAGTGTACATTAATGTAGTGTCTACACCAGGGGTGGGCAAGCTGCAGCCTTAAGGACACATGTGGCCTTCTAGGACTTTCTAGGTCCTTAAGTGCGGCTTTTTGACTGAATCCAGATTTTATAGAACAAATTCTTTTATTTTTATTAATACATTTTTGTTCATCTTTTGTATTTTTAAAATGAACATAATAAAACAAGTTTCAATAAAATAATCCTCCTAGATTGACCGGCACAATGAGAGCATTAATAAGCCACGAGGGCTAAACTGACGGCTGCTATGCTCATGATTTAGTTCTAACTTCCCCTGCCTGACTGGCACCACTACGGGCATGAGGCTGGTTGGCGAGAGTTTATGGAGGTCGTATACATCAGTTTGTCATCAGCTTTTGACAACCGTGTACCGTGTTTCTGTTTGAAGTGGAATTTATGAACAGATGCACAGCCTGACAGTATTTTTAAATTCTGTCTGCTTAACAGCCCATCACATCCAAGATGACCAAGAGAGGGCAGGGCGGCACAGTGGCTCACGCCTGTAATCCTAGCACTCTGGGAGGCTGAGGCGGGTGGAATGTTTGAGCTCAGGAGTTCAAGACCAGCCTGAGCAACAATGAGACCCCATCTCTCTACCAAAAATAGAAAAAATTAGCTGGGCACAGTGGCGCATGCCTGTAGTGCCAGCTACTCGGGAGGCTGAGGCAGAAGGGTCGCTTGAGCCCAGGAACATGAGGTTGCTGTGAGCTAGGCCGATGCCATGGCACTCTATCTGGGGCTACAGACTGAGACTCTGTCTCAAAAAAAAAAAAGAAGACCAAGAGAACACTGAATGAAGAAAGCAGATTTTTAAATAAGGATTGGAAACTGCAGTATTATCTTGTTTCTGCTAAAGATAAAATTTGCTTGCTTTGTGATACTGCAATATCAACATTAAATAAATTCAAAGCTCATCAGCCTTATAACACTCATAAGGACCACAAATATTTTAAATTAGAGGGAGAGGTGTGAAAGGTTATATCACAGAAATTTTTAAAAGATGAAAAGCAAAAGCAAAAACAATTCTTTCAAGCAGCAATAAGACCTGGAAATAATGCCACGGGAGCAACTTATGAATTAGCTCATATACACGTGACAAAAGGGAAGCCATTCGATGATATAGAAATTGTGAAAGGATTAATTGTCAAAGTTGTAGGATACTTAGACTCTGATAATGTTTCAAAGTACAAACAACTGCCTCTTTCAAGGAGAACCATAATGATCCACAGAATGAATTAGCCTTCAACTTAACAGAACAACTCCATGCAATACTTCAAAAGGAAAATACATTATTCAATCACTTTGGATGAATCGACAGATACTAGTGACTCAGTGCAGATTTTATACTTCATTCAGATCATAACAGAAGATTTTCTTTCCTGTGAAGAGTTACTTGCTTTGGGCCCTCTTGGGAACAGAACACGAGGAATAGATATCTTCAACAACTTTCAAAATAAATGCTGTGAAGTTGGACTGAATTTAGTAAATTTAGTGAGTGTATGTACACATGGTGCACCTTCCATGACGGGAAAACATGAAGGGTTTATTGCACAGATAATAAAAGTATGAACAGATCCAGATGCTCTCATTTCTTTTCATTGTACCTTGCATCAGCAAAATCTCTATGCTAAAGCTACTGTTTTAAGTGATACTTTGCAAGAAGTTATAAGTATTGTTAACTATATTCATACAAATGCAACACAGCATCATCATCAGTTTCATAACATGCTAAAGTTGACCAATGAGGTATTCAGTGTGGATTTGCCATATCATTCTAAAGTGTGTTGGTTATTGCAAGGACAGGTGTTAGCCAAAATTCTGTAAGAACAGATAAATTTTATGAAGAACAGAATCAGCAATGTGAATTATTGAAAGAAGATTTTTATAGGAAGGAGGCATTTCTGTGTGATAACATATCAAATCAAAATGACTTCAATATTTCTTTACAAGGTAAAACTAAGTCTATATATGATCTGTGGGAAAAAAATCCAAGCGTTTTGGAAAAAGTTATCTTTTTTCAAAACATTTCTTCAGAAGGAAATTTCAGATGACCATTTTCCCCCGTTAGCAAAGGTCATCGATGAGCAGGATGACAAATGTGAATCGTATGAAGAATATGCAGCTATTACAGACCTACTAATTGGATAATACAACGAAAGTTTTACTGACTTTGAGAATCATGACATCACACTCAAATTAGCATTTCAGTCTTACCTAGTTGATATCACCAAGGCACCTAAAGAACTACAGATAGAATTGACTGAGTTTTCAGTGGATGACATTCTAAAGTCATTGATAAATGCTAAGAAAGATCCAATCGAAATATGGAAAAATGCAGTAGAATACCCCTGCCTTCAGCAACATGCCCAAAAAATGCTTTCTTGCTTTTCAATTGCTTATTGCTGTGAATCTACATTCTCCTACCTTACCCAAATCAAGACTCCCTTAAGGTCACAAATAATTGATTTCCATCTAGAAGAGCAACTGAAACTGAGGACTTCCATGCTGCAAACAAATATTCAAATGCTTTCCAACAAAAAGCAGACGTAATAAAGTCATTAAAAGGTTACTTAACTTTAAAATTAACAAATAGTTTTCACTTTTTGATATTATTAAGTACACAGTGGTTGGTCTTTTACAAAATAATGTATATTTTGAAGTATATCTAATTGAAGTTTCTTGAATGCATCCTTATTTGATTACAGCTAAATTAATGTGGCCTTCCAACATTAAAAGATTCCCCACTCTGGGTCTGTAGTTCTATATGCATGTTTATGTATCCTCAGCATATCAGGATATTAAAATACGTAAGTTGGAATTTACATACCAAATGTGGTCCCAAATAATCTTTGGGAAAAAAATCACCTTAAACTGAAACTTAACTACAAAAGAGTAATAGGGAAAGGTTACCTGGAAGTGAGGCTCTTTGAGTATACCAACTAGTTCTGCCACATTTTCATCCACATTTATTAGGGGAGTGATATCTTCGAGAATTTCATTGACTAATTCCAGGTTATTGTCACTGACAGCTTCTAGTTTTGAATCTTCTAGCTTCTCATGAGCCTGAAAAGACAATAGTGCATTTAAGTAATAACACTTGCTTGTTTTGCTCCAGACCATGGTTATTTCTTGATTTCTTTCTTTTTCATAAAGTTATAAAAGATATTATTTGGAAGTTTGAGTCAAGGAAACCAAATTTAATCTTTCAATCAGAAGCAATATAGAGATTTTACAGAAAGTGTACTATGTAATTATAAATCTTGGCCTCTATTTCTATCCTAAAAGACATGAAATACTCATTTTTGTAACTAAACCATGAAAAAATTGAAGAAACCAGATAACTATTTTAAAAATGTATTATAGTCCTTATATACCAAGAGAATTTCCTAATGACTTTCTAGTCAAGGCTCAAACTCTAGATGCTATTATTTATGTTTTATTAAAATAAATAAGTATAATAAAAACAAAGATTAGGAATATAATAATTATATATGTTAACATTTTAAAAAATGATAAAATCATTTTGGAAACCCCACATTCCTGAATCGACTATCTTCTAATTTTGAAAATCAGCAAAAAAAAGTCAATTTAGAGCATGTGGCCCTTGAACTGAATTTTGAAAGACCATATGATTTAATTAGGAGAATGATTCTCTCCTGTCTTTATATCTTAAGCTGTTTTTGTTTTTCAAATCTTATATTTTTCTCCATAGAAAATGAACCATGAATCACTGTCACAGAAAATAAGTAATCCTAATTATCCTTTAATAGTAGGCGTAGAGTTTTTAATTTAAACTGAGAATGAACACTAAGCTGGCTCTATCTTTTAAGTGCTCTTTGCTTTCTTGAAAAATGGTTGCTATCTGATTTTGAAGATAGGAAAAGGATAATTATCAAGAATTAACTGATCAATAAAACCACGTAAGTTTGACATTGTGGGTTATTAAAAAAACCTACATAAGATGACAAATCTTACACTTATATTTTAATATTCAATTCTGTAAGTGCTGAAGAGAAATTTAAATTTAAAGTGGTAACAGTAGCAACTAAACTTTATCAAATACCTATACTGTCATACATATTATTTCTACCATACAGAGTGCATCTTTCAGAATCCAAATAAAACATTATTATAATTTTAAAAAAGACATTCTTTTTTGTTTAAATGTATTTTTTCTAAAGGATTCACAAGTGTGAAATAAGTCCTTAAGTGAAGAGAGGGCTATTATATATTAAGCAACATTTTTAAGAAAGACCTCAAAAGAAGAAATTTTAAAAGTCACATGAAATAGACTGTTAAAGGAGAAAAAGATTATTATTAAACAAAAAGAAAAATATCAAAAGACCAAATGTAAATTAAACAGAAGAAAAGATTTCTACCAGATAAGAAAAAATTAGAAGGACTAGAAAAATGCCACAAAGAATGAGAATAGGTAATTTTGTAATTTTCTGAACGTATAATAAGAGCCAGATAAGGATGGGATGAAGAGGACACTCAATATTTACCATGAAATGATTACCAGCATTTGAAAAAACTAAAATAATCTACATAATTAGTTAACTCTTAAAAAATAAACTAGAATTGCCAATTGTTTAAATACAAATATTTGCTGGTAAAAACAAAAACAAAAACAAAAACACCTAATCTAGCATTTGTAACCTTGAGATACTCCAATACTCCAATGGTTGAATAACAAGAAAGCTCACACAGAAAGGAAAGAACCTTAATATTTACTGAGGGCTTTTGTGTGTTGGGTACTATATTCTAAGTAGTGTGTGTGTGTGTGTGTGTGTGTGTTCAGCAAAGGTATGTATTTTATCATCCTCACTCTACAGACGAAGATACTGATACGAAAACAGGTGAAATGATTTGCTTGAGTCCATACTACTGGTAAATGGCAGAGTCAAGTAGTCTAATACCAAGCCTTGAGCTCTTATCTACTAAAGCTTATTTGACTTGATCATCACACAGAGAACCACTCTATCACCATCTTGCAGTTAATTATTCAATTGGATATATGATGCATTATTCTCAGTCACTTAAATATGTGACATACGATCTCACTGACTGCTAGCTTAGCTGTTGCTTGTTAGCATGGCTCTTCCAGTCTAGATGTGTTAATTCTGTTCTGCCAAACCTATCCCCATAGTTATTTTATACTCCTATGGTTCGGAATGCCACTTCATCCCTCTGACTTTCACACCTTTGCTCTAAGTAAGAGCTATAAAGATCATCTGTTTCCCCATGACAGAGATAATGACCGGCTTACTACTTTCAGGTATTATGTCAACATATTTTCTGTATTGTCCTATGCAATCAGTAACGATACTTCGGACATTGTCAGATTTTGGTTTAAATCAGGACTTCAGAACAAGTAAAGGAACAGAAATCAACACTGACTTGAAAACTCTAATATATCTTCCTTCTTTACTATGTGTAGTTACCTAATGCTCCCAAATTGGGCAAGGAAAAGTGGGAATGAGGAAATACTGATGGCAAGAGAGAAAGAGGAATTCATGTGGAAGGGCAGAACCATTTTATAAAAAAAAAACATATATACCTGAAAGCTTTTCACATCAACCTCACAGACCAGTTCTATGGAAGAAAAGAATCTCCCCAGAAAATACAGAAATTCTCAGGGGGAAAAAATACTTTTTACTGAAATTGCAGTTATAATTATATTAACAAGCAAAGCCAATTTCTGAAATATATTTAGGTTCACTCGAGATCAATTTTACTTTTTCGAACAAAGCAAATGTGGGTCTATATTTGTTAGTAAGTGTTTTAAGCTCTAAGGTATTGTCAAAGAACATGGAACTTCTAATTCACTTTAAAGTCAGAATTTATTTAGTAGCTTTCAAAAGGCAAGTACCAACTTAAATTTAACTAATCAAACTAAAAAAGATAAAGGAAACATTAAAAAATGACCAAAGGGGCAGATGAGCCATATGCTCTTTAAATAAATGGGTCTTGTTTCCTTTAAGAAAAAGCAGTATTAGAAAGCTAGTGTAACTCAATAAAAATATATTTAACCTGCCACAAGTGGTTGGAAGAACATTCCCTAATTGGCATTATACAACACTTGGAGCTGATACAAATACCGCCTAGCCCTTTTATATATCCAGTTCTGAGAATCCTATTCACCACTGCACCCTAGAAAAATAAACTATGGAGAAGAAAAAGGTCTTTCAGAACTTCTGAGTATTTCACCCAAGCACAGTCCAACCATGCTTGCAAATAAAAAGCTTTTTAAACAAAAGCTGTGGGCTATATCTACATTGACAAATACTATTTTCTAATAATTATAGCATTATTATTTTGTGCAGTAATTTGACCTTTCCCTCTAAAAAGCTAGGACTATATCATAAATTTTGTTCTTAGAACAGGGCTAAGTATATAGTAGTTACTTATAAAGTATTTCTTAAAAAAGCTAAGTAAATGGGAAATAAGTTTGACTGTCATCAAGAGTCATCCTCTTATTCTAGAAACCTAAAACACAAAAGATAAATCCACAAATACTCAAAAATAAATAAGAATTTGAGTAGAAAGTAGAAATGAGACAGATAATGGAGAATTTAATTTCTATTTTGCTTCTGCATACATTATATTAAAAAGGATAGGCTTTGCTCTGGAAAAAAAATGGATGAAATAAGTAAATTAGAATGGAATTGTCTAATGAGTAAAGAACTTGTCAGAAATCATCTAGTTAACCAAAAGAAGTTCAAATTCCTACATTAGATAAGTTATATATCAAGGTACTCAGAGAGCTTCTAAATAACAATGCTAAGCCACTCACAGATATTGGTAGAATTAGGAGAATCACACAGATGTCAAAAAACTAAAAAAAGGAATATGTTATACTTTTTGGAAAGAAAAAAGAACATTTTAAAAGCTTGCAGTATTCAGAGAAAATATAAAAGAATCTTTTTATAATCTTTGAGTGGGAATGACCTTTCTAACTATAATACAAAATTTGCAAGCTATAAATTATACCAAAAAAGTCCAATAAAATTCACTAGCGAACATTTAAAATCTCTCATCAAAAATCAGCAAGGCCAGGCTTGGTGGCTCACGCCTGTAATCCTAGCACTCTGGGAGGCCAAGGCGAGCAGATTGCTCCAGGCCAGGAGTTCGAAACCAGCCTGAGCAAGAGCAAGACCCCGTTTCTACTATAAATAGAAAGAAATTAATTGGCCAACTAATATATATAGAAAAAATTATCCGGGCATGGTGGTGCATGCCTGTAGTCCCAGCTACTCGGGAGGCTGAGGCAGCAGGATTGCTTGAGCCCAGGAGTTTGAGGTTGCTGTGAGCGAGGCTGATGCCACAGCACTCACCCCTGCCTGAGCAACAAAGTGAGACTCTGTCTCAAAAAAAAAAAAATAATAATATATCAGCAAAGTCAAAACACAAATGACAAATTAGAGTCAAAACACTTACAAATCATATTAAAGACAAAGGCTAATTTCCTGATATATAAAGGACTTCCACAAATCAGTAAGAAAAAGACCAAGAACTCATTAACAGAAATGGGTGAAGAATAAGAAATGCACAAAAAGGGAAATTCAAACATCTTTAAAATTTAATTTTTATAATTCACAAATAATAATTATACAGATTTATGAGGTACAATGTGATGTTTCAATGCATGTGTCCACAGCTTAATCATCAAATCAGGGTAATTACCATGTTCATCACTTTAAACATTTATCATTTCTTTGTGTTGATAACATTCAAAATCTTCTCTTCTAGCTACCTTGAAATATATACTACATTGTTATTTGTGAGTCACTCTACCATGTATCAAATATATCTTAAACATATAAAAATATATATAACCTCGCTCATGAGAGAAGTGCAAACTAAACCTGTAATGAAACACCCTTTTTCTTCTTATCAAATTGGCAAGAATAAAAATCCTGGTAACATACCATGTTGGTGACGATGTGGGAGAAGACAGGCACTCTCACTTTTTTTTACTAGTGGAAACATAGTGGTGAGCAATCTGACCATATCTACCAAAATTATAGTGATTCTTCTTCTAAGATTTAGCCTAAACATATAAATACATGCACAAAATAACATAGCAAAATTACATATTATAGCATGACTTCTAAGAAAAAAGGCCATCTAAATATCTAATCACGAGGTGTACTAAAAAAAAAATCTGCAGTATATCTCTATAATGGAATTTTATGGCACCTTTACAAAGAATGAAATTTGTTCTATAGGTACTGATATGGAACCTTCTGCAAAAATCAAGGTTTAGAACAGGCAGTATTAAACCCACAACCTCCAATACGTTTACTTGTGAAAGATTAGATGCCTCTGAGATCAGAAACAAGACAAATATGCATACTCTTACCACTTCTATTCAACATCTGTACTGAAGGTTATAGTCAGGTATTTAGGCAAAGGAAAAAAAAAGCCATCCAATCCAGATTGGAAACAAAAAAGTAAAACTATCTTTATTCAGATGACATAACCTTGTATTTAGAAAATGCTAAGGAGTTCACTAAAAGACTACTAGAACCAATAAACAAGGTCAGAAAGGTTGCAAGATATAAGATCAATGTACAAAGACCAATTGTATTTCTATACACTAGAATGAAAAATCTGAAAATGAAATTAAGAAAACAATTCCATTCACAATAGCATCAAAAGGAATAAAATACTTAGGAGTAAATTTAACAAAAGTGCAAAACTTATACTCTGAAAACTACAAAACATTGTTCATAGAAATTCAAGATTTAAATAAATGAAGAATCATCCCATGTTCATGGATTAGAAGATTTAACATTGTTAAGGTGGTAATACTTCCCAGAATGATTTATATATTCAATGAAATGCCTATCTGAATCCCAGCTGACTTCTCTGTAGAAACTGACTCTAAAATACAACTCCAGCCCCTTCTAGCCTTCCTGTTTCACCTAAACCGGGAGGGGTAGAAACAAACTGAGAAGCACTTACGACAGTTACAGCCTAGAGAACAGGCTCACTAAAAGATTAAGACCTAATCATAGGAATACTGAACACTTCCCCTCCTCCTCATACCTCACAATCACATCAGTAGGGTTCTGATATAAAAATTGGGAATGTAACTGAAAGAACCGCACATCTTAGACCTTATTTAACAAGAAGTCTCTTAAGATAACGGAAGAGACAAAAACAAGGACATCAGAGGAAATCTTAGCCTCTGACAAACACCTACAGCAACAGTAAACATAGCCTAATTCCTTCCTAACCAGATAAACATAACCCTCACACTGAAAGCTTATTTACTTCAGTTCCTTTTACCCAGTACATTATGTCTATCTTTCAATAAAAATTACAAAAACACAGTTTGAAGAGTCAGAGCAAGCATTAGAACCAGACTCAGATATGGCAGAGATGTTACGTGATAATTCTATCAGGCTGGTAATTTTAAAACACTATGACTAATATGGTAAAGGCCCTAATGGAAAAAGTGGATAATATGCAAGAAGAGATAGGTAATATAAGCAGAGAAATGGAAACTCTAAGAATCAAAAGAAAATGCTAGAAATAAACACTGTAACAAATAAAAAAAAAAAATGCCCAACAGGCTTATATTAGAAATAGCTGAAGAAAAAAATTAGTGAGCTTGAGGACATGGCAATAGAAACTACTAAAAGTGAAATACAAAGGAAAAAAAAGAATGAAAATGACAGAACAGAATATCCCAGAATTGTGGGACAATTACAAACAGTTTACCACATGTAATAGAAATACCAGAAGAAGAGTAAAAGAAACAGAAAAAATATTTGCAGCAGTAATGGCTGAGAATTTTCCAAAATTAGTGAAAAACACCAAACCACAGACTCAGGAAGCTCAAAAAGCACTGAGCAAGATAAACACCAAAAAGAGGTAGGCATACCATATTCCAACTGAAGAAAATCAAAAACAAAGAGAAATTCTTGAAAGCATCCAAAGGGGAGAAAAACATCTTACTTATGTAGGAGCAATCTTAAGAATTATGTTGGACTGCTCTTCAGAAACCATGCAGACAAGAGAGTAGAGTAAAATATTTAAAATGTTGAGAGACAAAGCCCCATCAATCTAGAATTATCTACCCAGTGAAATTATCATTCAACAATGAAGAAGAAATGCCTTTCCAAAAAAACAAAAATTAAAGGAATTTGATGCTAGTACAACTGCCTTGCAAGAAATGTTAAAAAAAATTTCTTGAGAAAGAAAGAAACTTACATAAGTCCAAAACTCAGATCTACATAAAGAAGAGCACTACACCAGGCGTGGTGGCTCATGCCTGTAATCCTAGCCCTCTGGGAGGCCAAGGTGGGAGAATCGCTTGAGGCCAGGAGTTTGAGACCAACCTGAACAAAAGCAAAAAACCCTGTCTCTAAAAAAAATAGAAAAATTAGCCAGGTGTGGTGGTATGCACTTATTGTCCCAGTTACTCAGGAGACTGAGGCAGGAGGATCACCTGAATCCAGGAATTTGAGGTTGCAGTCAACTGTGACGACACCACAATACTCCAGCCTGGGCAACGGAGTGACACTCTGTCTCAAAAAAAAAAGGAATAGCACTAGAGAAAAAAATAAAGATAAAATAAAATTTGTCTTATTCTTAATTGGCTTATTAGATAATAGTTTGTTGACAATCATAATAGCAACAATGAATCTGGTAAGTACAGGTTATGGACAAGTGAGATGAATGGCAGCAATGTTTTAAGGGACATGAGGGAGAAATGGGAAATATTCTGACATAAAGTGTTTACACTTCACATGAAGTGGTGTATGTAGTTTAGATTGCAAATGCATACTGCAAAATCAAGGAAACCACTAAAAAGTTTTTAAAAAGAATTATAATATGCTGATAGGAGAAAAAAATGAAATCATACAACATGCTTAGTTAAAGCAGAGAAGGCAGAAAATGAGTGTGAGACCCCAAAAAAGAAATGACGCAGGCAGGGAAGCAAACAGGCAGGAAAAAAGGAATGAAAGAAGGAAAGAAAGAATGAGGGCAGCAAATAGATAACAATATGGAAAATATTAATCAAATTCTATCAATAATGACTTTAAAAATCAATGCCTACCAAATAAAGGAGACAGAATGGATAAAAAAGTAAGATCCAACTATATGTTGTCTACAAGACATTTGCTTTAAATATAAAGATACAAGTAGATTAAAAGTAAAGGTATAGAGAAAGATATCATCTAACATTAATTAAAAGAAAGCTGCAGTATCTACTTTTAATTTCACACTTAAGATCAAGGAAAATCATTGGGAACAAAGAGGGGCATTACATAATAATAAAAGGGATAATTCTCCAAGAAGATCTAACAATCCTATGTATGTCATATATGTGTCTAACAACAGAGCATTAAAATATGTGAAGCAAAATCTGGCAGAATTGCAAAAAGAAAGAGATTAATCCACTAATATACTTGGACACTAATATACTTGGAGGTTTCAACATCCCTCTATCAGTATAGGCACAGCTCAGAGATATTGTAGGATTGGTTCCAGATTACCACAGTAAAGCCATATAACAATAAAGTGAGTCATACAAATTTTTTGTTTCCCTGTGCATACAAAGGTTATGTATATATAGACTGTAGACTACTAAGTGTGCAACAGCATTATATCTACAAAACAATGTACATTTCCTAATTAAAAATGCTTTAAAGCTAAAAAGTGCTAATGATCATCTAAGCCTTCAGCAACTTGTAATCTTTTTGACAGTGGAGGGTCTTATGTCAGTGTTGATGACTGCTGACTGATCAGGGTGGTGGTCACTAAATGTTGGGATGGCTGTAGCAATTTTTTTAAATGAGATGATAATAAAGTTCACTGGATTGCTTGACTCTTGCTTTTATGAAAGACTTCTCTGTAGCATGCAATGTTGTGTGACAGCATTTTACCCACAGAACTTCTTTCAAAATTTGAGTCAATCCTCTCAAATCCTGCCACTGCTTTATCAAGTTTATGTAATATGGTAAATTCCTTATTGTCACTGTGACAATATTCACAGAATCTTCACCAGATTTTATCTCAAGGAATCACTTTCTTTGCTCATCCATAAAAAGCAACTCTTCATCCATTAAAGTTTTATTATGAGATTGCAGCAATTAAGTCACATCTTTAAGCTCTACTTCTCTTACTACTTCCACCACATCTGCAGTGACTTCCTCCACTTAAGTCTTGAACCCCTCAAAGTCATCCATGATGGTTGGAATTAACTTCTTCCAAACTCCTGTGAATGCTGATATTTTGAACTCTTCTCATGAATCACAGATGTTCTTAATGGTATCTAGAATGCTGAATCCTTCCAGAAGGTTTTCAATTTACTTTGCTCAGATCCATCAGAGGAATCACTATCTATAGTAGCTATAGCCTTATGAAATGTATTTCTTAAATAGTTAGACTTGAAAGTCAAAATTGCTCCTTGAACCATGGGCTGCAGAATGGATATTGCGTTAGCAGGCATGAAAACGACATTAATTTCCTTATATATCTCCATCAGAGCTCTTGGGTGATCAGAAGCATTGTCAATGAATAGTAATATTTTGAAAGGAATCTTTTTTTCTGAGCAGCAGGAAATGGTTTGTGGCACCCCAGAACAATTATAATAGTGACATGAAAGATCACTGATCATAGATCAATATAACAGATACAGTAAAAAGTTTTAAATATTGCAAAAATTACATAAATGTGACACAGACAAAATAAGTGCATGCTGTTGGAAAAATGATGCTGATATACTTGCTTGATGCAAGTTGCCACAGATTTTTGACTTATAAAAAAATGTAGCACTGGCCAGGCGTGGTGGCTCACACCTGTAATCCTAGCACTCTGGGAGGCCGAGGTGGGCAGATTGCTCAAGGTCAGGAGTTTGAAACCAGCCTGAGCAGGAGCAAGACCCTGTCTCTACTATAAATAGAGAGAAATTAATTGGCCAACTAACATATACAGAAAAAATCAGCCAAGCATGGTGGTGCATGCCTGTAGTCCCAACTACTCAGGAGGCTGAGGCAGCAGGATTGCTTGAGCCCAGGAGTTTGAGGTTGCTGTGAGCTAGGCTGACACCATGGCACTCATTCTAGCCTGGGCAATAAAGCGAGACTCTGTCTCAAAAAAAAAAAAAAAAAAAAAAATGCAGCACCTGCAAAGCCCAATAAAGTACAATAAAATGAGGTATACCTATATTTCTTCTTCCCCCTCCCCCTTCTTTCTGAAATACTAATTACATATATATTAGATCTTTTGAACATATCTCACATAGTCTCTGCTCTTTTTTTCATTCTCTCTACTCTGTGAGTTTCAGTTTGAATATCTTCTATTGACCTGTCTTCAATATCACTAATTCCCTCTTCTGCTGTGTCTAATCTTCTATTAAAACAATTGTATTAGTCCATTTAGCACAGTTATAAAGAAAATACCTAAGGCTGGGTAATTGATAAAGAAAAGAGGTTTATTTGGCTCATGGTTCTGCAGATTGTACAAGAAGCATTGCACCGTGTCTGCTTCTGGTGAGGGCTTCAAGAAGCTTCCAATCAAGGCAGAAGGTGAAGAGGGAGCAGAGGAGTCACATGGCAAGAGAAGGAGCAAAGAGGGGGAGGAGGAGGTTCCAGGCTCTTAGACAATCAGCTCTCAAGTGTGAACTAATAAAGTGAGAACTCATTAATTATCTCAGGGAGGGCACAAAGCCATTCATGTGGGATCTGCCTCTATAACCCGAACACCTCCCACCAGGCCCCAAATTCAACAATTTGGATCAAGTTTCAACAGGAGATTTGGAGGGGCTAAACATCTAAACCATATCACCCATCAAATGAGCTAATTTCAGATACTGTATTTTTGATTCTAAAATGCCCACTTGATTATATTTTATTTTGATTTTCCAGTAAAATAGAATAGTACCTGTTGTTTTTTCCTCTTTTCTTCTGTTAAAAATATATTAATAAATTATTTTTAAATCCTTATTTACAAACTCTAACAGAAGGACCATCTATGGGAATGCCTCTCTTCTTTTCTAATTATTGGTTCCCTGTTCCTGTCTTTCTGCATGTCTAGCAATGCATGCCTCTCTTTTTTCCCCTACTTATTATACTGAGTGCATTGACCTGCTGTGACTTAACTATCCTTGTCTTGGAAGCAGAAGTCTTTCCTTATTCCTGGAATTCTTCCTCAATGGTATTGAACTACCACTGCTTTTATTTATTAAAAACCTGCTTGAATATTACTGGATAAGTCTGGTTTTTATTTTCATCACCAAGAGTACTATAGCACCTTACCGCTCAAAAGATATCTAACCATTTCTTCTATTAAGAATAATGAACAAGGCCGGGCGCAGTGGCTCACGCCTGTAATCCTAGCACTCTGGGAGGCCAAGGCAGGTGGATGGCTCAAGGTCAGGAGTCTGAAACCAGCCTGGGAAAGAGTGAGACCCCGTCTCTACTATAAATAGAAAGAAATTAATTGGCCAACTAAAAAATATATAGAAAAAATGAGCCGGGCATGGTGGCGCATGCCTGTAGTCCCAGCTACGTGGGAGGCTGAGGCAGTAGGATTGCTTGAGCCCAGGATTGCTTGAGATTGCTGTGAGCTAGGCTGATGCCATGGCACTCTACCCTGGGCAAAGAGTTAGACTCTGTCTCAGAAAAAAAAAAGAATGAACAAGATAATCCTGATAGGCCAACATCAGTGGCACAAAACCAATAAATTTTTACTCACAGAATTTCTTAAGAATAAATACACACACACAGACACATACACACACCTGATACACTGTGCTGAAGTAGACAGAGCACAGAATTTGAAGACAGTACACCTGAACTAAACCTCATCTCTACCATTTACTAGCAAAGTCATCTTAGGTAGAACACTTTGAGGTAAACTACTTTGAGTTTTGGTTTTCATTCATAAAGTTACAGCAAAGGCAAAATAGTACAATATATATTTTAAAGACCTTTGTAAACGATGCCATACATAATATTACATGGTTTACAAATCTACCGATCAAAAGCCATAAATTAAACAAACATGGAGACAGGTGTAACAGACACATGGACAATAAAAACTGACAATCTACCATGTGACATCAAGGGAAGAGTGAAAAAGCTATTTTAAAAGTACCAAAAAACTTAGGGTAACCTAGTTAATATAGCCATAAACAGCTACCACTTATTTCAACAGATGCTAGAGCTATTACTTTACCTTAACATAGTAGTGATTAGTGTTTATGACAAGTTTGAATCTGAAAGTAATACCTTGTATATTATTAAAATATAAAAATGTCTAATAAACTTTGGAAAGACTACAATCAAAAATAATTAAATAAAAATTCTGGTTGGATGATTTGGAAGTGGATTTGTTTCTACTTAGAAGCCTTTATAACCACATGACCATATGAATAAGTCTGTGAATAAAATTAAGTATCTGCATCATTAATTCACTTTTACTAACAGAAAACTTTTGTAAAAGGTATTTTTCAGAAGTCTTAGAAGAAAACAATTAACAGACTGTGGCTAAAAAAAGATCACAAGAGAGGGTAAAATCAACATTTTCAGAGAGCAAAAAGTAAAAGGAATGATGGGATGGCTGTATGAAGGAAATGTCAGAGAAGGCGTGGCACAGGTTCTTGCTTTCAAGAATCACTTGGGGAACTCTAAAGATGGAATAATAGGGTTGTGAAGTAGGTAATACACTAAGCTTCAATGATGTTAAAATTTCTATGTTAAAAATTTTTATGGGGAAATAGTACACAGAAGTGAAATAAAACTGTACCAAAATGGTTGTAAGTATATTTATGAATGAGTTAAGGCAATTACTCCAGAGTTGACCATGGAAACAGACTTAAAATATCAGGGGTATGCAAGAAAAAACAGGATTTCAAAAAAGTACTAAATAAAGGAAAAACAGAGATAGGACCAGGATCTTTTTCATAAATTTTGCTGTAACACTATGTAGACATGATTTCTCTAAACCTTGAAAGTGATAGGCCAAAACTAAGAGTCATTTCACCCTATATTTAAAAACAGATTAGAAAAGGCAACAGTTGCCTAATTTTTACATACATTAAGATTTCATTATGTGATAAATGTTATTATTTGCTAACTAAACCAAAGGTTTATCAACCAACTTCTAAAATAGTAGTATCTGAAAAAAATCTCTATAAAAACAGTTTTCAAAATAATTCAGTAATCTTATGAATAAACCAATATACCTTAGCAAGTGATTTTACAATAGGATTCTCCATAATTCCCTTGAGGAAAATTAGGTCTATTTCTTCTGCTCCTGTAGATGAGGGCAGCTCCGTAAGGTTTTCCAAGACTTGCTGCATTGCTCCTGAAATAAAAGCAACATAGAAAAACCAAAAACTTAAATTCCAAGCATTATGGAGTAACATATTTAAAAAATGCAAATAAATAGACATTAAGAATGCTCTTTTTAAAAATCACATTTTTAAAAACTGAATTGTTAAACAGTGTGAATTTCAAGTTGACTTCCCCTGAATAGCAGGATAGATTTTTATATGCAATTTGGGCTTTATCAGACTACCTATACATACTTACAACCTTGCACTTGCTTTATATTTTTCAAATTTAAAAACATTACTTGAGAAGAAATATAAAATCTGAATAGACTTATAAAAAGTAAAAATATAGATTTACTATCAAAAAACTCCACAAACCCAGAACAAGCATTCAGTGGTGAATTCCATCAAACATTTAAAGAGGAATTAAAATCAACACTTCACTAACTCTTCCAAAATTAGACAAGGGAACATTTCCCAACTCATTCTATGAAGCCAATTATCCTGACACTAAATCTAGAAAAGACAGAACAAGAAATTATAGCCAATATATCTTATAAATACAAAAATCTTTAATAAAATCCTAGTAAACCGAAGCCAGCAACATTTAAAAAGGACTGTACACAAGGACAAATTTCAGTTTATCCTAGGAATAAAAGAGTGATTCAACACAGGAAAATCATGTATACTATATAAACAGAAGAATAAAAACCAAATGACATATCAATAGACAGACAAAAAAGTATCTGACAAAGTTCAAAACCTTCATGATAAAAACATTCACCTAATTAGAAATAGAAGGGAAATTCCTCACCCTTGATAAAAGGCATCTATGAAAAACCTCACCTAACATCACACTTAACGGTGAAAGACCATTAAGCTTTCCCCCTAAGGTCAGGAAATAAGACATGGTTGTCTACTTTTGCCATTTCTATTCAACTTTGTACTGGAGGTTCCAGCCAGGGCAGTTTATCCAGAAAAAGAAATAAAAGGCAACCAGATTGGAAAGGAATAAGTAAAACTATCTTTATTTGCAGATGTTATCATCTTGTACATGGAAAATCCTTATGCACAAAAAATTTATTAGAATTAATAAGTTCACCTAGGCTTCAGGATACAAGATCAAAACACAGCAATTGTACTTCTATATACTAGCAACAAACAATCCAAAAATGAAATTAAGAAAACCAGTCTTTTTATAGTAGCATCAAAAACAACAAGAAATTAATGTAACAAAAGTAGTATAAAATTTATACCCTGAAACTATAAAATATCATGGAAAAAAATAAAAGATGACCTAAATAAATGGAAAGACATCCCATATTCATGGATTGGAAGACTTAATGTTATTAAGATGGCAATATTCCCCAAACTGATCTACAGGTTTAATGCAATCCCTATTAAAATCTTAGCTGCCTTTTTTTTTTGCAGGAATTCACAAGCTCACTTACAATTCATATAGAAACACAAGACATACAGAAAAGCCAAAATAATCTTAAAAAGAAGTACAAAGTTGGAGAATTCATACTTCTCAATTTCAAAACTCAATTAAAAATTTATAGTAAGCAAAACTCTGTGGACATAGCATATAGACAGATAACTAGAGTCTAGAAATAAATCCATAAATTTATGGTCAATTGATTTTTGACAGAGTGGCAAGATAATTCAATAAAGAATACTTTTTTCAACAATTGGTGGTAGAACAACTAGATATGTACATCTAAGAGAATGAAGCTAGAATTCTCCCTCGTTCAATATCAGTCTTAATTTTATTAGGACTAATTTTATTAGTTTTAAGTCCTTCTGATGTTTCTTTAGAATAAATTTACTCATATAACAATTGTTTTTAATATTAACTTTTTTGTTAAAATAAAATACACTGCTAGAAGTCAGATGGTACTACTAAATGGCTTATAATGAAATACAGCAGTTCTTTGTTCCATGCTGCCCGCCCTTCTCCCAATTTATCTTATTCCCCCAAAATAATTACTATGCATTTATTAGCTGTTTCTCTTAATCAGATCTATTAATGGTTTCTTTTTTTCCTGTATAATATGCTAATAGCGCTACTTTTTGACTGACTCATTTTGGACATTATCTGTTTTCTGTTAGAATACTAGAAGTGTAAGCTTTTACTTTTTCTTCAGACTCTCAATCTGTTATAAAATCAATAATGATTTTAATATGGAACATTTTTCCAAATGTTCCAGCAAAGTTTTTTGCATTTCTATATTTTTCCAAAAGCTAAAATATTTTTCTAGTACTCTATCAGATCTATTTCCTAACTCCTACTCCTGATTTCCATCCCAAAGCATTCTTTTCTTATGCTTAAATGGGACAGGTTCATCTATAGGTCTCCTTGTCAGTCTGTGTAAATGACTGACAATTTTGGGAGAGATGAACAGGAGCATAATGTGCACTGGAAATGAGGAGGAAAACCAGTATTGGACTAAGATGAAGAAAAAAGACACTAGGAAATAAAGAATATAATCAACCATTACTTCATAAAGTTGTTTAACAAAGTCCAAAGTACCTTTATGTGGGCTGAGAACAATAAAATCAATTTCTAAAAGTACTTTTGCCCTGTTGCTATAAATGTACTTAGCTCTACTTCTCATGATTACTTATTTCTCTTTCCTTTGACATTTGTCTTTATTTTTAACTTTTATTATGAAAAATTTCAAACACATACAAAGGAAAACAGGATAATATAATGAACTCAATAATCATCAGCTCCGATTAGCAACTCATGGCCAATCCTGTTTCATACCCCTATATACTTTCTACCTTGCATGACTTTGAAGCAAATCCCAAATACAGTATTTCAGCACACATGTCTAAAAGATTAGACTCTTTTTAAAAACAATGTAAGCAAAACACCATTTGCATACCTACAAAATTAACAATAGTTCCTTAATATTATCATGTATCTAGTCAGTGTTCAAATCTCCAGTTCTACTGAAGAATTAAAGAAAATGTATATTCTATCAGTGGTCCCAACCTTTTTGGCACCAGGGGCCAGTTCATGGAAGACAATTTTCCACTGACCTGGGTAGGGGGATGGTTTTGGGAGGATTCAAGTGTACTACATTTACTGTAAACTTTATTTCTATTGTTACTGCATTGTAATATATAATGAAATAATTATATGACTCCTCATAATGAAGAATCAGTAAGAGCGCTGAGCTTGTTTTTCTGTAATTAGACGGTCTCATCTGGGGATGATGGGAGACAGTGATACCTGAAGTGTGTTGCCGATGTCCAGTCTACTCCATAATCTTGTTTTGGTTGCTGTCCCTGCAGAAAACGCTGCTTCACAAAGATAGGATGTTGAAATGGAAGCAGGCTTTTCAGTGATTTTGTGACAATCTCAGGGTATTCCACCTTGACTTTAATCCAGAATGTATGGAGATTTGAAGTTGTCTCAAAAATACTTTTAAGGCCAACGTCAATTGTGATCTCAAGTAGTTGATCCTCTTCTAGCACAGCCCAAGTCAATTCACCTGGCTTACCCACAAATGGGTTGTGGATCCATTCCTTCCCAGTTTGGGGGTCTTTAGTGGTTGGGAAATAATGCTCAAACCATTCTGAAAGCGGAGATAGATGATTATGCACCAACTGAGAGAAAGAAGGCCCTGGCTCAGTCTCTTTCAAAATCTCTAACGTTTGAAGCATGTCAAAAATCACAATGTTCACTCATCACCCCCATAATTCCAGTTTGGCTTTGAATGCATCCACTTTATCTGCCAACTTGAACACAGTTGTCAATCTCCCCTGAAGTGACAGGTTGAGTTCTTTGAGCAGGTTGAATATGTCATAGAAGTAAGCAAGTTTTGTGACCCATTCTGTGTCACTGAAATATGCGGCCAGCAGTGACTATTCTAAAAGAATCTGTGGAGTGGCTCTCATAACTCAAAAACTCTGGCCAGTGATCTACCTTTAGAAAGCCATCTCACTTCTGTGTATAAGAGAAGACATATGCTCTGCATCCATTTCCTCACAGAGCTGTGTGAACAGATGTGGAGTTAAGAGCATATACTTTAATGTGATTGATCATTTTAATCACATTCTACAAAGCATTTAGTTCAGGTGACATTTTTTGGCTAGCCAGCATTTCCCTATCGGTGATACAATACGTAGAATTACATTCAGAAGCAACCTCCATGACCCGAGTAGTGAAACCAGAAAGCCATCCAGTCAGGCAGCTACTCTGTGCATATACCGACATACAGTGACCAGTTCAGTTTTCCTGATATGTAATCATTCAAAGACTTGAATAGTTCTGCAGCTGTGATGTTGGTTGGCAACAAAAGTGCACACGACATATCCTCAAGCACATCCTCCTGAAAAACATATACCACAAAAACAAACACTGTCGCCTTGTCAATATCAGTAGACCCATCAACCTGGATTGTATACCACGGTTACTCACTAATTCTAACAACTGTGCCCCGATATACATTTCTAGTTCATCAATTTGTCTAGTTATGGTGCTAGCCAAAAGAGGTGTCATCGTTTGAACTGCAGCCTCTCTTAAAAGTTCAAGGCAATTGTCCTTAGCAGCTGGCAGGATCAATTTTTCACCAATAGTAAAAGGGCTTTTTAGCTTTAGTAATGCGGTTAGCCACTAAGAATGATGCTCTCAGTGTAGACACATTTGATGAAGTGGTGGCCTTCAATAATTGCTTCTGTTCTTTGTGTTCACATTTTTGTCTTTTGAAAAAAATCCAAAGGCTTGTCTTTTGCTGCAGGATGCTTGGACTCCATGTGGCAAAGCAGTTTTAAAGGTTTCATGGCTTTTTTGGATAGCCGGTCACCACATATCATACAAAGCAGGCTTGCAGAATGTGAATCACCTGTTGCAATGAACCTGTAACTTAAGCAGGACTCTTGGTATTTTCTTTTAAATGCCACTTCCATTTTGTTGGCAGTCTTAGAGTCTTCTGCTATCTCGTCATTGGGTATTTCCACCTTTTCAAAGAAGCTCTCCAGCAATGTTTGTTTTTTGCTCATTTTTGCTAGAATTAGCTTGTGGTCTTAACAAAACTATGACTGAGACAAGTTCACAGTGTGGGAAAGAGGCACAGATGGAAGTGGTAAATAAAACAAAGGCAGGGGGAGGGCACACACAGACTAAAATAAGTGTCAGATTCTGACTTAAAGTCTGCCACCAGATGCAGCTCAATTGTCACTTGCCACTCACTGACAGGATTTTGATATGAGTCTGCAAGCAATTGATTTATTATGGTCTCTGTTCAAACTTCTCTGTTAATGATAATCTGTATTTGCAGCCGCTCCCCAGCACTAGCATCACCGCCTCAGCTCCACTTCAGATCATCAGAATTAGATTCTCATAAGGAGCACGCAACCTAGATCTCTTGCATGCGCAGTTCACAGTAGGGTTCATGGCTCCTATGAGAATCTAAAGCCACTACTGATCTGACAGGAAGCAGAGCTCAGGCAGTGATGCAAATGAAGGGGAGCAGCTGTAAATACAGGTGAAGCTTCCCTTGCTTCCCCAATGCTCACCTCCTGCTGTGTGGCCCACTACCTAACAGGCCCAGGACCAGTACTGGTCTGCAGCCCAGGGGTTGCGGACCACAATTCTATATTGATTCTTGAGGTGCTTGATTTTTTTATTGGTACTTAATGAAGTGGGTAGAAAAGTGATAGAGATTGTAAAATATATCCTTGGTTATTTTGAAGATCTTCATAATATTATAATGCTGTCAATCATGCCTAAACAAATGTATACATTTGGTGGATCTCTAATCAAAATACAATACATAGTTCTTTTCAACTATATTATCCTAAAAGCATATGAAAATATAAGCAAAAGAAAATGTAATAAAATTATAACAAAGAATAATGAGAGACAGGTCCAATCCCAGTTTACTAAAAGATTGATTCTGCAGAGTCCCTCACCAATATTATGAACAATGGAGTCTCAGCTATTATTTTTTTATGGAAATCTCTCCTGCTGTTTGTTTAAAATGGAAATAACTGTACTTCTTGTCACCATCACAGTTCTTTCTTTCCCGTATGTCAAATAAAGTATTTAATACTTTCATGATTAAAAAAAGAGTAACAGGAAAGAATTAACCCTATAAAAATTAAAACACAAAATAAATCTATAATAATCACACAGGCATGGATAACCACAAGATAACACTAGCATATGTAAAAGGTTAATATATAAAATATGAAGCTCTGTGGAGTGGGAACCTTGTAAAGTTAAGACAGGAGCCAGAGAATCAAAGAAATGTCTTCCATTTACTCAGATTCCAGGAAGGAAGGAAAGTCTTAAAACTCAGAAAGTTACCTACAAGTTCCACTCCTTTAAAATCACCAGAGGATAGTCCTTTTAATTAGACCTTAGATTCAATCACATACAAATGGGATTCTTATTTAAGCTAGAGGAAAATTAACATATGCAAATCAATAATCATGATGCATCACATCAACAGAATGAAGGACAAAAACCATATGATCATCGTAACACAGAAAAATCATTTGATAAACTTCAACATCCCTTCATGATAAGAACTCTCAAAAATAACTTATGGAAGGAAAGTATTTCAACACAATAAAGGCCATATATGACAATCCCACAGCTAATACATTGAATAGGGAAAAGCTGAAATCTTTTCCTGTAAGAACTGGAAAAAGACAAAAATGCTCACTGTCACCACTCTTATTCAACATAGTACTGGAAGTTCTAGTCAGAGTAATTAGGTAAGAGAAAGAAAGAAAGGGCATCCAAATTGGAAAGGAGGAAGTCAAATTGTTCCTTTTTGCAAATGACATGATCTTATATTTAGTAAGACATAAAAACTATCTAAAAACTCTTAGGACTAATAAATTCAGTAAAGTTTTAGGTCACAAAATCAACATACAAATATCAGTAGTGTTTCTATACTCAAACAACAAACTAGCTGAAAAAGAAATTAAGAAAGCCACCTCATTTACAATAACTACAAAAAGATAAAACACTTATGAATAAACTTAACCAAGGAAATGAAAGATCTCTACAAGAAAAACCATAAAACATGGATAAAAAAATTGAAAAGGACAAAAAAAAATAGAAAGACATTCCATGTTCATGGACTGGGAAAATTAATATTGTGAAAATGACTATACCACACAAAGCGATCTACAGATTTAATGTAATCCCTATCAAAATATCAATGGCATTTTTCACAGAAAAAGAAAAAAAAATCCTAAAATTTATATGGTACCACAAAAGACCCTGAATAGCCAAAGCAATTGTGAGCGAAAAGAACAAAGCTAGGAGCATCACACTACTAGACTTCAAAATATGCTTCAAAGCTATAGTAACCAAAACAGCATAGTACTAGCATAAAAACAGACACATAGACTAATGGAACAGAATAAGGAATCCAAAAATTAATCTAAGTACATACAGCCAACTGATATTTGACAAAAGAACCAAGAACAAACACTGAAGGCAGGACAGTTTCTTCAGTAAATGAAGCTAGGAAAACTAGATATCCATACGAAAAAGAATGAAACTAGACCCCCACTTCTTACCATATACAAAAATGAACTCAAAATGGATTAAAGACCTAAACAAAAGACCATAAACTATTAAACTCTAGAAGAACACAGAGGAAATGCTTTAGGACATTGGTCTGGAAAAAGATTTAATGAGTAAGACATTAAAAGCATAAGCCAAAAAAAAGGAAAAATAAACAATGGTATTATATCAAACTAAAAAGCTTCTGCACAGCAAAGGGAACAATCAACACAGTGAAGAGACGATCTACAGAATGGGAGACAATACTTACAAACTATTCATCTGACAGGATTAATATTCAGAATATATAAGAAACCGAAACATCTCAATAGAAAAAAAAAACAATCCAATTAAAAATGGGTAAATGATCTGAATAGTCATTTCTCAAAACAAAACATATAAATAGCCACAAATATATGAAAAACTGTTCAACATCACTAATCATCATGGAAACGCAAATCAGACATCCTCTAACCCCAGCTAGGATGGCTACTATCAAAAAGACAAACAATAATAAGTGTTGGCAAGGATGCAGAGAAAAGGAAACTCTTACACACTATTGTTGGGAATGTAAACTGGAACAGCCACTATGGAGAACAATATGGAGATGCCTCAAAAAATTTTAAATAGAATTACCACAGGATCCAGAAATCCCACCACTGGGTATTTATTCAAAGTTAACAAAATCAGTATATGGAAGAGATATCTGCACCCTCATGTTTACTGCAGCAGTATTCACAACAGCCAAACTATGGAATCAACCTAGGTATCCAACAACAGATAAATGTATAAAGAAAATGCGGTATATACACACAATTTAATATTATAATATTAGCTCTAAAAAAGAATGTAATCCTATCATTCCCAGCAACATAGACAGAACTGGAGGACATTATGTTAAGTGAAATAAACCAGGAACAGAAAGTTAAACATCACATATTCTCATTCATATGTGGAAGCTAAAAAAAAAAGTTGATCTCATAGAAGTAAAAAGTAGAACTGAGGATACTAAAGGTTGGGAAGGGGAAGGAACAAATAGAGAGAGATTTGTTAACAGATACAAAATTACAGCTATATATGAGGAATAAGCAAGTTCTAGTGTTTTATAGCACCGTAAGATGATTACACTTAACAATACTATATATTTTAAAATAGAAGAGATTAAATGTTCCCACAAAGAAATGATAAATGTTCGAGACGACAGATATGCTAACTACCCTCCTGTCACTATACATTGTATGTACTGAAACATTACTATGTGCCCCATAAATATGTACAATTATATTATGTGTCAATTAAAAATAAATAAGAAAAGACAAGACACAAGTAACATTAGGAATGAAATGAGAAATGCAGGTATGGCAATTAAAAATATAATGAATAATTTTATTTTAATATCTAGTCAAATAGATGATTTTCTAGGAAAATGTCAATTATCAAAGTTCAGGAGAAAGACAAAAAAAAATAAAAATAGATCACAAAAGAAGAAATTGAAAGGTTTCTAAAAATCCACTTTTTTACAGAGCCATGAGGCCTGTATAGATTTAAGAATAAATTCTATAAAACCTTTAGGAAAGAGATAACTTTTGCTTTTAAAACAAAACAGAGACCGGGTGCAGTGGCTCACGTCTGTAATCCTAGCACTCTGGGAGGCCGAGGCAGGAGGATTGCTCAAGGTCAGGAGTTCGAAACCCGCCTGAGCAAGAGCGAGACCTTGTCTCTACTATAAATAGAAAGAAATTAATTGGCCAACTAATATATATAGAAAAAATTAGCCAGGCATGGTGGCGCATGCCTGTATTCCCAGCTACTCAGGAGGCTGAGGCAGGAGGATTGCTTGAGCCCAGGAGTTTGAGGCTGCTGTGAGCTAAGCTGACGCCATGGCACTCACTCTAGCCTGGGCAATAAAGCGAGACTCTGTCTCAAAAAAAATAAAATAAAATAAAACAAAACAAAACAGAAAAGATCAAAAGCTTTCCAATTTCTATGTGGACTTCAAAACTCAGTAAAAAAAAAGAAAATTATATAGTAAACTCACCTATGAATATACATACAAATATCTTAGACAGATTTGTAAATTGAATATAACATCTTAAAAGAATAATGATAATAACCAAGTACAGTTTATCCTAGTAATATAAAGATGGTTCAACATTAAGTATACAATGTAGTTTAATACATTATCATGGAAGAGGAAAAAAAAACCCACAATCATCTCAATGCTTAAGATACATCGGATAAAAAATCCCAACTCTGATGGAAAATCTTACCTTAGTAAAAACAGAAGGAAACCAGAGATGTTTTATACCAGATTCTACAGGAAGATTCACACTTAATGGAGAAATGTCAGAAGCTTCGCTATTAAAGTCAGTAACTAGACAAAAATGCCCACTAAGACTATAACTCTTCCAACCTGTACTTTAAGTTTTAACTAATGTAGAAAGACATGACATTTTTTAAAATGCAGATGATATAACTATCTACTTAGAAAAGTCTCAAAGAATCAGTTGAAAAATTATTAGTTATGAGAGTTTGGGTGGCTAGACCAGCAGTCCCCAACCTTTTCCCATCAGGGACTGTTTTCATGGAAGATAATTCTTCCACAGATGGCAGCGGAATGGTTTTGGAATGATTCAAGCACATTACATTATTGTGTACTTTATTTCTATTATTATTACATTGTAATATATACTGAAATAATTATACAATTCACCATAGGTTAGGGACTCCTGGACTAGACATAAAAGCAATACAGAAAAGTCAAAAGTTTTCCTAAATAATAGTAATAACCAATTAAGGCTAAAGTTAAAATGTTCAGACACATATGAGGAAAATCATAAAACTTATATTAAAGAACATTAGAAATAAATGGGGAGAAAATATGTAAAGCTAGCCAATGTTTTTTTAAAAGCATAAATGTAAAGAGGGTACCTGCTATCAACTATAAAATCACTATAACTTAAAATAGTGCAGTATTGCCATAGCAACAAATCTTGAAACAGAGTAGCTAAATGAAACTTACTATATGATAAAGGTGACATTTCAAATCAGTGGGGTGGAGTTCAGTAAAATATGGTATAAGGCATTGAATACTTGGGTTTAGATCCCTTCTCTTCAGAATCTCTATTAAAACAGCAGCAAAGAATTAATAAAGGTAAATAAAACCCCACATGAACAAAGAGAATAAAGAGAAAACACTGGAAAAAAAATATTTCAAAGCTTGAAAGTGGTAGGCACACTTAGAGCAATGGAAGCAGTAAACTCTACCTCCTAAATACTTCTGGAATCTATCAATTTCTTTCCATCACACCCTAATGAGTCCTAGCCATCATCATATCTTGCCAAAATTAACTACCACAATTAACTTAATTCCATAAAGAATAATTAAAATATAAATTTTATGACCTATAAGCTTTTTAATACATTGATAGATTGAATTTGTACTGCCTCTGTAGCTTTGGCCAAACCAATCCTTCTCCAGCCCTGATGCAAAACTCTCCCTGCCACTTACCACAACATATGTACAACCAACCACCTTTGCATATCTAATCTATAATCATCTGTCAAGAGTAGAATTTCAATGTCCCCGATTGCCTCAATTAGGATAAATTCACCTATTATATATTTTCACAGTACTCTATAATTCTGATAAATCTATATAACCAAATATTCTGGTATTTAATGCGTAATTTCCTTTCTAGGTCTGACAAGCACAGAAATCACATCTGGCTGAGCGCGGTGGCTCACGCCTGTAATCCTAGCTCTCTGGGAGGCCGAGGTGGGCGGATCATTTGAGCTCAGGAGTTCGAGACCAGCCTGAGCAAGAGCGAGACCCCATCTCTACTATAAATAGAAAGAAATTCATTGGCCAACTAATATATATAGAAAAAATTAGCCGGGCATGGTGGCACATGCCTGTAGTCCCAGCTACTTGGGAGGCTGAGGCAACAGGATTGCTTGAGCTCAGGAGTTTGAGGTTGCTGTGAGCTAGGCTGACGCCATGGCACTCACTCTAGCCTGGGCAATAAAGTGAGACTCTGTCTCAAAAAAAAAAAAAAAAAAAAAAAGAAATCACATCTGTCTTGTTCATATCTGTATCCCCAACAACTAGGCCATAGTCTGATATTATCATTAGTTACTGATAATATGGTTTTAGTCACAAAAATATTTAATATTTTTCTGTTACCAAAATCAAGAAATGTTTTAAATTATATATTATTGTTAATAAAATTGTATAATACTTAAAAGCAGCAAAATGTGGCATAGTTTATAGAGTAGTAATCTCAAAGCTATCAACTTCCCATGACTTCTATAATAAGGCATAAAGATAGAAGTGGTATCTTTAAGTGCTTAGTCTACTAATATGCTTTTACAGTAATACTTCCTACCTGTAAATATGTTTCTAGCCCTCTATAGTATAGTTCATCATATAAAGCAAATTTAATAAAATGAATGATATTTACCCACCTACATTCTGTTTGAAAAGCTTTCTATACAAACTGTTTTTACAAGAGCATTTCTACCCAGTTTTAGAACTATAAATAAATGAGCTATTCTTAATAAATTAGAACAGTGCCTATTTTAATATTAATAAAAATCCTTTTGTAACCACAATGGTGATATGTTCATGCCCATTTAACTCAACAAACTGAATTCCCCACTGAAAATATGACAGCTAAATTAAGTGTTCAGAAAATGTTAAAAATTATTTCTGCTTATCGTTTACAGATAAAATTATTTCACCAGATTCATGTTGTATAACTTACAGAATCCATGAAAACCAAAATCTCATTCTATGTGCATTTTGGAAAGATTTAAGCATAATCTTAAAGGAAGTACTTAAAACTTATCTGGACTACTTCTAATGTGTTTGCAAATGAGCAGCAAAATTATTTTTTAATATATTTCCAAGAAATGATATAGAAAAAAAGAACCTATTGAAATTTCATTTCCTTAAGATTAAACTTTGACACTATTTTCACATACTGATTTGACCATGACAGCTGAGTTCATTTAAAACATTAATTAAATCAATAAAAACAATTTTCTATAAAATGACAATATGCTGTCAAAACCTCAGCTCTCAAACTAATATCTTGAAATTCTAATTTAGTAATATAATAGTGAACCAAAGAAGAAAAATAGAATTTTGAATGTACACAGCTAATTCAATCAATATTTACTCAGAGCCTGATGCCAGGCATGAGGTTAGATGTTGAAGAAAATACAGAGACACTATCTTTTCTCCAAAAACTCAATATAGTAGACAAAACATATAAACACATGTACAAAACATAATGGTAAGAACACTATGAAATAGTCACAGAGAAAGGTGACACAGCATAGTGGTTAAGAACCTGGACTCTATTGCTTAAATCGTCCTGGAAGCCTGAGTAAATAACAACCTCCCAAAGTCAGTTTCTTTTACCTGTTAAGTGGGAAATGACAATGGTATCTGTCTCACAGGGTTGTTGTTGCTAAATACATGGAAAACTCTTAGAACAATACCTCCTAGTGCATTATTAACATTGTGGAAATACAGGAAAGGAGTTAAATGGTAACTCTTTATTTGATGGGATTGGCAGAGTGGTAAGAAGATGGGGAACTGAGGGAGACACCACTGCAAGCATCCTAGTGGAAATAACTGAACTGAGTTCATCCTACTAAAAATATTAAATTTATGATCAATATTTAAAGCCTTAAAGCAAAATGTAGAATTGAATTCCCCAAAGCAATCCTAGAGAAAATCCAGGCTTGAAGTCAACAACAACAAAATGCAAGCACAGTGGAGGGGCAGTCATTCTGGTCAACTAAGGAACCCCATAAACAAGAGCCCACTTTTTAGCCTGACTAAATACCACTAACTTCTTTCCAAAGACACCAGGTGCTCATTCTGCCAGGGAGGCATTCCTAACCAGGATGTTGGAGCCTGCAAAAGAGAGAGCAGAGGCTGAGGTAAATCTGGCTCTTTGTAAATACTAAAGGAGGAGGGATAAAGGGAAGGAGACTCTGACTAGGAGTGAATGCATTAAAGCAGTTTCTCAAAGAGGAAACGATTGGCATTTGGGAAGCATAATTTCCTTTTCTGCACAGGATTGTTCTCCACCAAAATGCCTGTCGTATTCCACAATTTTTACAACAACCAAAAGTTCCCCTAAGTACATTTCCTAACACTTCTAGGGGCGGTAACCCATTCTCCCCTTCTGTTCTTCCAACTTTATTAAAGCCTTGCAACAATATGTCCTATATCCAGGAATTCTTCCTTCTTAATTTAGTTATTTTAAGGGTTCCCACCTGCTCCCTGCCTACAACTCTGAAGGAGGAGAAACCTGCCCAAGGGCAAACCCACCACTTATTCAGTGCCTGCTCACGGCCTCCCATTCCAGATAGTCTGTGGGCGGGAGGGGGAAGAAGGGGCAGCCCACACAACAGCAGAGGAAATCCTTATCACACTCACCACATATAGATTCCAGATTCATCAGCCCAGTCCTTCATTTATAAATATAAACCACCAATTATAGAACACCAGACATTTGAAGAAAATATCAGTGATAGTGAGCAAGGCTGAAGAATCTAAACTAGGGGAAAAAACAGATGGCACTGAGATTAGAAGAGAACTTTAAAATTTTATTTTTGTTAGCATTTTCAGATAAATGAGAGAGGCTACCATGTTTATTAAAGAACAGGCCACTAAGAGGGAGTCAATGGAGCAACCAAAAAATTTTACGAATTTCCTGGCAATTAAAAATGTTATTGTCAAATTAAAATCTAACAGCAAACTAAATGATAGAATGATAAGGTTGAAACTACTAATCTGGAAAATCAAGTCAAGGTAATCTTTGAAATGCAGAACAAAGGAAAAAAAAGATGAAAAATATGAGAATAAAGTTAAAACACAGAAGCAAGTCCACAGTGCCTATTAGGAGTTTCATAAGACAAGATCAGAGACAAGAGTGGGGAGGCAACAGTTGAAGAAATAATAGAAGAAAATGTCCCTGAGTTTAAATGACATACAAAACTTTAGAATGAAAGCCCTTCCACGTGCAGAGTACATTAAATGAAAATAGACACAAATCTAAACACATCTAAGTGAAACTTTAGCATGCTGAGGATTAAAAGGGAAGAAGCAGGGATTGCTAGAGAGAAAAGAAAAGGGTTATGTATTATAAAAGGTATGCTAATCAAATATCCATGACATTTATTACATGACATTTAATATTGAATACCAGAAGATAGTGGAGGAAAGACTTCAAAGTTCTGATGAAAATGATTTAAAAAAACTTCACAAACAACATTTTTAAAAAGTCATTACACATTCATACATGTATATACATACATGTAAGTGTATATGCACACATACGTGGTAAAAGACAGTTTAACTATACTGAAATATTTAAAAATAAAAAACAAAAATTGATTTCTCCCCCAAAGATATTTCTTTCTAGACTTTCAGATAAAATTTATGCTGTATTTGAATATATTCATTTGTTTTTACACAAATGCAATTATTTTAATAAAATATCTTAGTGATCTTCCCATAAGGGAGTTCATTCTTTTGAATATACCTAGTACTTTATAGCATTGATACATCAAAACTTATTTAGTGCACTCTCTACTGAAAGATATACAGGTTGCATCCATTTTTTGAAGTTACGTTAATAATTCGTGTTACAATCAGTATCCAAAAAACATATATACATGTATCAATACACATACACACATGCCTGCATATATATTATCTGGGCATACATTAGCAAGTAAAAAGAAAATTTCTAGGTCAAAGAATATGCTATCTTTCAACTGTGAGATATTGTCATACTCTCCTTTAAATATGTTGTAGCAATAACATTTACATCAAGAGCACCTCATTTCATTATTTGTTACAATAATAATGAACTGTCTCATAAAACACTCTGATATACATGTTGGGGATAGATAGAGCACAAGGAGTGACTGAAATAGACTAAATTCTGAACTCTAATGTCATTTTCCCCAGTGTTGTATTTTTTAAAATTTAACCTCACGTTTATTTCCTTACCTATAAAATATTACATTGATGCAACTCATAAGGTTATATAGGTTGAATATACCTAATTCAAAAATCTAAAATCCAAAATGCTCTAAAATCCAGAACTTTTTCTTAGCGCCAATGACACCACAAGTAGAAAATTCCATATCTGATCTCATGTGATGGATTGCAGTCAAACTTTGTTTCATGTACAAAATTAAAAATATTATATAAAATTACCTTCAGGCTATGTGCATAAGGTGTATATGAAACAGAAATGAATTTCATGTTTAGATTTGGGTACCATCCCCAGATACCTAATTCTGTATCTGCATTGAGAGTGATATATTAAAGAGACTCATTAGTGTTTCCGTTTCTTTGCATCTCCTGTAGTTTTTGCTTCAAAAAGGTGGTTGCTATGTTATTTGGTACATAGATACTCATAAATGTTATCTAGTATGAAAATAATTGTCCTTCTTTTTCAGTTTTAATGCTCAGGGACTTGAATTTCATTCTGATATCAGAATCCTTACCTCTGTTTCCATTTGCCTGATATGCATTTTGTTCATCCCTTTATTTTTAACCTAAAATCATATGTCTCTGTATTGTATACAGCACATCTTGTATACGGTACATAGTTGGATTTTATTGGCCAAACCAAAAGCAGTTTTCTTTCAAAAAGTGAGTTAATCCCACTCACATTTATTGTTATTACTGATATGTTTGGTCTCAATGCCATCTAAAGATTTTATAGTTTTGTATATTTTGTGATGTTTATGTTTTTTTCTATGAGAACAGTATTCTTGCTCTTTTATTAAAGCTTTTTTTTTTGTACTTAGGAAAGTGTATTTTTGTTCTAGCGTTACCTTTACACATATACCTTTTCCAATGTCCTTAGTCCCGTTTTTTAATGTAATTGTTTACCATCTGGTTTACCAGGGCCTTTTAAGAAAAATCCTTTAACACCCCACCTACAGTTTATACAACCACAGGTTTTTCCTATTTCCCTCCTTCTCCCTTCTCTCATTTTTCAGTTGTATTATTGGTAATAGGTCACAATGTAAAACATTTGTACATTAGTCTTCCATGCTCATCTTCACTTTTGTGAACTTAAGTTTTCATTTCTTGTGGGTAAATACCCAGGAGTGAGATTGCTGAGTCACAGAAATAGATACAATTAAATGTACAAGGAACTACCAAACCATCTTCCAGAGTGGTTGTACATACTTAGCTTTTCACAGACTATTTAGAATCAGTATTTTACCACTCAGATGGAATGCAGAAACCTTACCACACCACACAGGTCTCTTTACTTTCCCCACTTTATGTTGTAATTGTCTTAATATTACATCTCGATTCATTGAAAACCCCACCAACATGATTTTTGTTTCCAACCATTTTATGTATATATATTTTAAAGAACAAGTGAAGAACAGTCTATTACATTTGCCTCAATCTGTTTTCTTCCTTCATTCCTGATGCTCTCAGTTTCCTTCTGGTATTATCTTTCTGAAGAACTCACTTCAGCAATTTCTTTTATAATATATATATATGCTAGCAACAAATTCCTTTACTGTTTATTCATCAGAGAATGTCTTCATTTTACTTTTATTCCTGGAGAATATTTCCATTGGATAAAGAATTCTCTGTTGATTACTTTTTTCCCCCAGTATGCTTAAAAGAGTGTTTTGCTTCCTTCTAGCCTCTTGGTCTCTGATGGGAAATCTTCATTCAAATAGTTCCTCTGTTAGTAATAAAATGTGTTTTGTTTGTTTTTGCTTTCAGTAGTTTGTCTTTTGTTTTTGGCAGTTTAATTATAATGTGTCTGGGCATGGATTTCCTTAGGTTTATCTTGTTTGAGGTTCACCCATGTTCTTGAGCCTACAGGTTTGTCTTTCTCCAAATTTGGGAAGTTTTCAACCATTACTTCTTCAAATATTTTTTCTGCATCATATTCTTTATTCTCTCCTGTGTGCTTGATGAAACAAAATGTTAGACCTTCTGGTATTATCCCACAGTTCCCTGAGGCTCTGTTCATTATTTTAAGTCTTCTTTCTCTGTTATTCAATTTAGATATATTTCTATTTATCTGTCTTCACAGATTCTTCCTATGTCATCTCCCTTCTGCTATTGTGCCTGTCCAGTAAGTTGGTTTTATTTGCTATTGTATTATTCGGGTCCAAATTCTTCACTTGGTTCTCCTTTTTCTACTTCTTTACTGAGATATTCTATATTTCCATTCATTTAAGGAGAACATACTCTTATTTCTTGTAGTATAACAGCTGCTTTAAATCTGTTAGTTCCCACATGTGTGTTGGTTGTCTGTTCATTATCTTTGTCCACATGAGTTGAGATTTTTCCTGGTTCTTCATATGCCAGGTAATTTTGAATTTATGCTATACATTTTTAATATAAGATTCTGTGTCTTACTGAAATCTTATGGAGAATGTTGATATTTTTGTTTAGCAGTTAATTGAATTCAGGCCTCAAGTTCTGACCAGCCTTTTGAGGTACCATTGTCATTTTAGTTATTCTTCCACGCTCATCTGCACCTTTGTGAACTTAAATTTTCATTTCTCTTCAGTAAATATCTAGAAGTGAACACACTGGGTCACCTGGTAAATGTATGCTTAACTTTTTCAGAAAGTATTCAACTTTTTGAAGCTTTCACAATGCTATTCGGATTGGTACCACATACGTGCCACCCAATGGCCAGTCTGGAATTTGGGTGGTGACCTACCCATATTTCAGCATTGAACATCTATGTATGCTTTTTAGGGTCAGATCCACATATACACATCCCGGGGGTAAGCCTTTGAGTGCATAAACGTTAAGGGCACTCTTTCTAGACCTCCTCCTTCTCTGTAATCTATCTGGTACTTCTGGTTATCTGGGATGCCCTTTTCCAATCCTCTAGCCAGAAATCTGGAGCTTAATTTATGCCACTCTGCTATGTCCAGGTTCAAGCAGTGAGAGAACACAGGGGAACAACAGTGATTCATCCCACTCTCTTGGGACTATAGCTCCTACAACTGAAGAGGAAACTTCTACTTCAGAGTGCTATAACAAAAATACCATAGACTGGGTGGCTTAAACAACAAACTTACTTCTCACAGTTCTGAAGGTTGGGAAGTCTAAGATCAAGGTGCTGGCCGAACTAAAGTTCCTAGTGAGCCCCCATCTAACCCTAATCACCTCCCAAAGGCCCAACATCCAAATACCATCCCATTTTGGGAGGTGGAACAAACATTCGGTCTCTAGCCCTGATAAAGCTTCAGTTCTCAACACATGAGCTGGGGGGATTAGGAGGAATATAGGACCAGTCCAGGTAAGACCGTCACAGGCTTACACTGTTCTTACCTCAAGCTATAGTAGATTTGCAAGAATAAATGCTTCTCAATTTTTTAACTGCTTTGGTCAACTTTGAGTACCCTTAATTGGCTGTTTTTGACCATTTGTCCAGTTCTATATTTGCTTTTTGCAGAGGGGAATTGCCCACCTCTTCATGTCAACCATTACCAGAATTTGAGTAATATTTTTAATAAAAGATTTTCAACGTTTTAATTTTACTAAACTTTCACAGTCACAACTTTATTCAATCAAGTGGAAGAGATTATCATGGTATAGGCAATATTACTTCTAATGATGCAATTTATTAGGATGTTCATTGTAGGATTTCTTGAAAACATGGGAAAAAATAGAGACAACCTCAATGTTTCACCTCAGGAGCTAAGTAAACTATACTCATCCTATGAATAATCTGCAACAGTTAAAAGAATAACATGTTTTCATAAGTACTAACGTTAAAAGTTCTCCAAAACACATTTTCATGTGGGGGGAAAAAAGCAAGTTTCATATAATATTACTAGTATATTATTGTAAGATATATTTTATATATTTATATAAATATTCATAGAAACGAAGCATACAAAACAATGCTTTATATTTTCTACAGGTACAAATATATACATACACAGGAATAGGTCTGTAAAGATATAAAACAAAGTTATAACAGGTATTACCCCTGGAAAAGGAACAGAGATTGAAAGGAGACATAGTCAAAGGCTCTTGGCTCTATCTGGTAATACCTTAAATTTTTTTATAAAATATGCTTATGTATACCTGTATAAAAAAACAATAATTTAACAAATGGATTGCCCAAGCTATGAACTGTGTATTTGAGGAGTGACCAATCATGAGGGTTCCTAGAGGTGTCTATTTAGATTCATAAGGATTAAAGAAAACCACTTTACCTAATAAAATTAAGTAATTTTATATAAAAAATTTTTGTTAACAGAAGAAAAAAATATTTTCCTAGGCAAAAATGCTTGGCATCATTTCTCAACTCATGGATTTGCCTCTCCAAAGATAATCTCCTTATATAGAACATTTCATCTGTTAAAAATCCCATGTCTTATGTGTTAATGTACACTTTCCATCATGGATTTCTTTTCCTAGTAAGCTATTTCAGTCTATGTTACATTAAATAATATCTTTTAATAACTTTAACAGGTATACTTTAAAGTTATAAGACTTCTTTAATGCCTACAGTTAAGAATTACATGAATGAAATGTATTAACAATTACTCTTAATGCTTTAAATTTTTATTTTACAAATCAGATATTTTTTGCCAAAAACATTTTACTCATTTGACAACCTTCATAGATTTTAAAAAGAGACTTTAAGACATTATGCCGGCTGGGCGCAGTGGCTCACGCCTGTAATCCTAGCACTCTGGGAGGCCGAGGCAGGCGCATTGCTCAAGGTCAGGAGTTCGAGACCAGCCTGAGCAAGAGCGAGACCCTGTCTCTAATATAAATAGAAAGAAACTAATTGGCCAACTAATATATATAGAAAAAATTAGCCGGGCATGGTGGCGCATGCCTGTAGTCCCAGCTACTCGGGAGGCTGAGGTAGCAGGATTGCTTGAGCCCAGGAGTTTGAGGTTGCTGTGAGCTAGGCTGACGCCACGGCCCTCACTCTAGCCTGGGCAACAAAGCCAGACTCTGTCTCAAAAAAAAAAAAAGACATTATGCCAATAAATGAAAACAAGTTATCTTCCACTTTTAGCCACACTAACACACACACAAAATGTAGTTTCTACAAGTAGCTCAGGGTATCCGGTCTAAGATTACCAAGAATTAAGTTCTACATTGATTCTTGATAAATATTTATCAGGCTAAAGACTTTTCTTACTTCTCTTACAATTGTAAAATGATAAAATAGATCATCTTTTCTATTTACACCAACTGATTGAGGAAGAATTTTTTATTGTTGTTGCTTTAAGGAGTTCTTATGTATTTTCTTTTAGACCTCTCTGCCAATAAAAACACACATCTGCACACGATGATTTAACCAAAGCCATCGAGTGATATCTGCTGAAGTCTTGTTGAAGTGATATCTGTAGAAGTCTTCATAATCCCTTACTCTTTACAACTTCTCCATCACTGAATCATGCCTGCATACTAGTAAAGATACACAAACTATCTTATTTTAATTTCACTTTTAGGTCAGTTGTCCATTGTCTCCCACACTAGTTACTTCAATATTTATCTTGATGTTTTCCTAAATATTTATCTAAGCCATTACTTGAAGTAATAACCACCTCATATGTAATTTTCTATCCCATTTTAGTCTCTAAAAATTCCCTATAAGTTGGATGGGATAGGTATTATCTCCATTTTATAGACGAGAAAAATGGCCCAGAAAGGTTAAGAGACATACCAGATGTTGGTCGGTAGGAGAAAAAAATAAATCAATAATTCAGTTTAACTGACTGGCCCCAAACTACATTCACCTTTTGCAGCAGAAATCACAGACTATATTTCCCATGTGTGATTGCTCCACAAAGCAATCTTGATATTTTCCCTAAACAGAAAAAAGAAAAATGCCCAAGAGGCTGGAAGGATAACAAATAAGGACATTCTGCAAGGGACTGGCCAAGGGCAGAGGGGTATGAGCTAGGTTCTGTCACCAAGGGCTTGCGTTTCAACAAATGGCAGATATACAGAAAAGTCATGAAACAATCTAGTTTTGTTAGTGCAGAGAGCATTGGGCATGAGAAAATGTAGCTTCTACTCCTAGACTTGCCACTACACAGTAAGACTTTATTATAATTTTAGTGGGTCAAGACACAAATTTCTGCAGGTCAACACCATCTCTCATCATTCCTATTGCCAATGCCAACTATTTAAACACAGAAATGGAGGAATCAGAAATATCCCTGAAGAACTCCGAAGTCATTGCAAAGTTCAGTAAGATGGAAGAAAATGAGTTGCCAGTAGTAACTTGTTCAGAAACAGCAGACGACTGAAATAAATACCTGTAAGAACAATAGATGACTAAAGCGTAAGCAAGGTTAATAGTAAGAAATGGCCCTCAAAAACTACTTGCAGTCAGGAAGGTCATGGATGCTGGATGCTATAGATCAGGTGTCTTCAAACTCTTTAAACAGGGGGCCAGTTCACTGTCCCTCAGACCGTTGGAGGGCTGGACTATAGTTTAAAAAAAACTATGAACAAATTCCTATGCACACTGCACATATCTTATTTTGAAGGAAAAAAACAAATGGGCAAAAACACCCGCACTTAACAAGAATAGTGAGAAATGTTAAACGAAGAGTAAAAATAGAGATTTTTAATTACATCACTGTACATTATGTAATTCTGAGAAAAGACTATTATGGTGGTTGTCTTAGTCAGTTTGAGCTGCTATAATGAAATACCACAGACTGTGTAGCTTATGAACAACAGAAATTTATTTCTCACACAGTTCTAGAGAATGGAAATCCAAAATCAAGGTGTCAGCATGATCAGTTTAGTGAGGCGTGCTTTCCAGGTTACATCTCATTATACTCTCATATGGCAGAAAGAGAACTAGAAAGTTCTTTGGGGTCCATTTTGTAAGGCACTAATCATAATCATGAGAGCTCCACCCTCATGACAATCACCTCCAAAGGTCGGACCTCCTAATATCATCACATTCGGGGTTAGGATTTGAACATATGAATTTGATGGGGACACATTCAGTCCATAACTATAGTTAGTAAATGAAGCCAAGATCTAAAGATAACCCATATTTTATAATATCTTTTGCCATTTCCCCAATTGTTTTTAAATAAAAATATCTCATAAAACAAGAGGAAAGATTCATTTTCCAGCATGCACTACTTGTTTCATGTATATTCTGTTTCTCTTTATTATAACCCCTTAAAGAACCAGAGTTTACTCTTTTATTATGGCTCCCAATATAGTACCTTGTATACGGACTCAGCAAATGCTTAGTAAATGCAATACTGTGTGAAGGATTATTAATATTCTGAATTATTTTTTTCCTTTTTATTATCTGGCTTTCAGCTCTAATTGGAGACAGAAGTATAACTAACAACTGACACATAGCAAAGTAAAGTACAAAGTCTCTTTGGGATTAGCTTGAATTTGTAATAGCGCCAGTATTCCAAAGGAACCAATTCATTTCATAATGCTAACACTCAAGAGGTATAAAGAATACCTCAAAGTGAAGCAATGCACAGATGGTTGTAGTGGCTCATGGAGCAAACGATATTCTTTTGGACGGGGAAAGCTGAAGTGTACTCTTTATTACAGTTCTTTTCCACAAAAGGTATAATTAAAAATTAAAATTAAGAAATCATAGGCCGGGCACAATCCTAGCACTCTCGGAGACTGAGGCAGGAGGATCACTTGAGCTCAGGAGTTCTAGACCAGCCTGAGCAAGAGAGCAAGACCTCGTCTCTACTAAAAATAGAAAAATTAGCTGGGCGTCGTAGTGTGCACCTATAGTCCTGCTCAGGAGGCTGAGGCAGGAGGACCACTTGAGCCCAGGAGGTTGCTGTGAGCTAGGCTGACGCCACGGCACTCTACTCAGGGCAACAGAGAGAGAGACTATTGTGGAAAAAAAAAAAAAAGAATTATTTTCTACCAGAAACACCTCCACTTGACAGTCTCCAAAATTTTATTGTGCTTGGATTTGACAAAAATCAAGTGACAAGCTTGAAAGAAAATTAAATAGAAATATAACAGGAAAATGAAAATTTTTTACTCAAGAGGACAAATATCAATATTTCCAGGTAATGATAAATTGAACTCATCTAATTGTGCTTTTGCCTAAAAAACCCTCTAGCATGTAATAAAGAAGTGTGTGTCATTTTATTTTATAAAGCATATATTTACTAAGATGGAAATAATGAGAGAAAAGGTGACTTTGGAAGCTATAAAACATATGGACAAAGGAGTAACCGACCTAGCATACCCAAAGAGGCCAAACTAAACCAGCCATGGGGAACATTTCACATACTCTACAAAATCTTCCAAAGGCTCAGGAATTAGCAGCACAAGGTACTAGAGGCGAGGGGAACTACAACAAGGACAATCAAATAAAAACTGCTTCAAAAGAACTGAGATTTCTAGCTCCCACTCCCACCCTCCTTGTCTGTCTTTCACCCTCCAAGCACACAGGACTGAAAACTAGAGGTTTGTTTTCTGCAAAGAGTAAGAGAAGAGGTGTCTCCTGATCACAGATAATGAAATTCCCTACAAAACGGGATCATTAAATCCTAAGACAAACCCCTCCACCTGATTCTCCCTCTTGACTATCAGAAGCCTTCCAGGCAGATGTGAAGCATCTTCTCTAGAGAATATGACCTGTCAACAGGAAAGACACAGACATGAAGATCAGGTATCACCCCCCAACAATCCAGCTACAAGACAGCTACAGTGAAGCTCAACATGCAATCAGAGCTTCAGGTTTTTAGTTCCCCACCCCTAACAATGAGCTAATAACCTGGGCAAATGAAATGGCTGAGAAAAGCCTGTAACATGAAAGAAAGAGACTAAAATAAACAAACAAGTCAAAACTATCCAGAATGAAGAAAACTGTCATTAAAATTCTCAAAGAAAAAAAGAGAATATTGTATTCATGAAACTAGAATAAGACTGCTATATGGAAACAAAAGAGCTCTTAGAAAATAAAAATGCAAAAGCTGAAATAAATTCAATAGAAATCATGGAAGATAAATTTGGGGGAAAAAACTAGAAAAGCACAGAGGTAGAAAAATAAAGTTATGGAGCCTGATTCAGCAGCATCTAAATAATATGGGGTTTGGACAGAAAGAACAGACAAAATGGAGGTGAGGAAAACATTAATGAAATATTTAACATTTTCCAGAACTGAAAGCTGTAAGTTGCTGAACTAAATGAGGCACTAGCACCCAGAAAAATAGATTAAAACAGACTCATACTAAGACACTTTACTGTGAAATATCACAACACTGGGGACAAAGAGAAAAAAAAAATCTCATGTCAAGAATCAGGAGTCGGAGTGGTTTTGAACTGCTTAATGACAACACCTAAAAATAGATGATGAAATGATGCCTTTAAGAATATTCCCAGCAGGCCAAGAGTGATGGTTCACACCCGTAATCCTAGCACTCTGGGAGGCCAAGGCAGGAGGATCACTTGAGGTCAGGAGTTTGAGACAAGCATGAGCAAGAGCAAGACTCTGTCTCTACTAAAAATAGAAAGAAATTAGCTGGACAACTAAAAATATATAGGAAAAAAAAAGAACATTCCCAGCTGAAAATCCTTTACCGTGTCAAACCATCAATCAAGTGTGAGGACAGTTAATAATTTTTAGACTTAACCTACCACAACGCTTTTTCACAGAAAGGAAAAAAAAAGACATGCTGCCATCTGAGCATGAAACAAAAAGGCAAAATAGAAAAGAGGAAGAGATGGGATACAGGAACTAGAAGTCCCAACTCAGAAGGTAAAGGTAAGTTCCAAGAAGATGGTGACAAACGTACACCAGGTATAGAGAATAATGAGTCCACACTGGACAAGTCAGAAGGTTCCAGGAGTGCCATCTTCAAGAAAATGAAGTTGATAAATTTGAATAAATACACTGAAAGTTGATTTAGAAAACAACCAGAAATTTGGGGGCTGAATTATAGATAAATAGTACATATGGAAAACTAAGCAAATAAATATTAACTCCAAGAAAATAAAAATACAGGAATGGGGAACCACGGTTTACTAATGGACCACCTAACAAACACTGATCTGATCAAAATTACTAATATTATTATTTTGAAACGATTAGTAGAATGGGAAGAGTATGTGATGAGTATATGTATATGTGGTAGGGGAGAATGTGAAAGGAGCTAAATCTTCATTTTCCAAAATATTTAAAACCAAAAAATCAAGAATCGGCAACATAAACATGCCATTTACTGACATAGAGCTAAATGACAAAAGAATCAGCTAAAAAGTTCAAAGGGAATAGCCTCCTTGGAAAAAGAAATGTGAATCAAGAGACTTGGGGAGTACTGTTTGCCTTACATCTGTATGTGCATTAATAATTTTAGTAAAAGATAAAAACATGTAGTAAAAAATACATCTATCATATATAACAGTAACTAGCTTGCACGTAGAAAAATCACAGAATTATAACCAGGCTTCTAGAGTTAAAACAAGCAGGACTTTTTCATTAAAGACAGAAATCTGGTGAAGACAAAGTTATCCTTAGAGGATATGCTTTATTAAATTCTATTTATATATACTATGATATAAAATATATTTCAATAAAACATTTAACTAAATGTAAGATATTTAGACAATAAGGGGATTTCCAGTAAAAAATAAAATGTAAGATGTAAAAATTAATATTTAAAAACCTATAAAGAATATTTTCAATTTTTAAAAAAGATACAGCTATTCTCTGTATTCATAAATATAAAGATGTAACTTACACAAAATGAAACTTTTCAGTCAACCTTATTTTATTTAATTTACCACAAAACTGCTCCCACTTATTGCAATGTTTATCTAGTGCCACTCTAAATCATTTTCTTTAACTGGCAAATGACCAATTCCATTTTAACATGGAACTGGGGCTCAAAATTCATTGACCTGTAATCAAATACAATTCAGATTAGAGTATTATGCTACACTAAATTGACATAGATCTTGCTATATAAAATATTTTATAAGCTACTAGAGGTAGCTCATCAATTTGGAATACAGTCATGTGGCATATAATAATGTTTCAGTCAACAATGGACCACACATACAATGGTGGTCTCATAAGATTATAATGGAGCTGAAAAATTCCCCAAAGAAATTTCACAGTGAAGGGTTTAGCAGAAGCTTTTGCAGAACTCAACAAGCTCCAGGAGGTATTTTAGAAGGTGTTGATGATCTTCACCCTGTGTAGGCCTAGGCAAATGTCTGTGTCTTAGTTTTTAACAAAAAAGTTTAAAAAGAAAAAAAAATTCATACAAAAAAGCTTAGAGATGAAAATATATATAAAAAAGAGATTTTTGTACATCTCTACAGTGTGTTTTAAGCCAAGTGTTAAAATAGTTTTAAAAGAGTCAAAATTTTTTTAAAAAATTTAGAAGTTTATAAAGTAAAAAATTTATAGTAAGCTAAGGTTAATTAATCATTGAAAAAGAAAAAAAATTATAATTTGAGTGTGGCCTAAGTATATACTGTAAGTTTATAATGTCCTAGATCTCTACATTCACTCACTGACTCACCCAGAGCAACTTCCAGTCCTACAAGCTCCATTCATGGTTAAGTGCCCTATACAGGTGCACCATTTTTTTAATCCTTTATACTGTAACCACATTTTCCTGTACCTTATCTATGCTTAGATATGTTCAAATACACAAATACTTACCACTATGTTACAACTGCCTACAGTATTCAGGACAGAAACATGCTGTACAGGTTTATAGCCTAGGTATAATAGGAATAGGTGTGCAGTATGTTATACCATCTAGGCTTGTGTAAGTACATTCCATGATGTCTGCACAACAAAATCACCTAACGACACATTTCTCAGATTGTATCCCTATCGTTAAGGGATGCATGACTATCATTTATGCTTACCTCATTTAACACACAGGATGCTCACTTTTGTTTATACCACCCTTTTAAAGTACTGAGCAAAGTATTACATAAAAGTATAATGCATTACATTAACAATAAGCACAGAAAGTATTTTTGAGGATGAAAAAGAAGTGGAAAACAAATTCTCTTTTCCAGAGCTATAATGCCACTCAGTCATCCCTTCTGAGCATGAACGCTCAGGTTAGAAAGATAGTGGAACACAGGCACACTACACAGAAAATCCTTGCATGAAGTGCTAACACAGTCCAAATATTAGAAAACTTCGATTCTATGTGTCTAGATGAAAACCATGCACACAATGACCTATTTATTTAACAAAGTTTTTGAAATTTAGAAAGTCCAAAGAGATCCTATCTTGATGAAAACAGGTCATATCCAATCCAAAATGAACATATCATTTTAGGTTTTAACATATTTCTTATCTGAAAGACATTCTGGTTATAAGAAACTTAAGCAATATGGTAATTTGTTCAATATGGTGGAAAGAATGCTCTAAATAGATGAAATTATAATTGAACAATGGTACTATTTTAACCTTTTACTCACTGCAAATTTCCCTATGACAAGTGTAAACACTAGAGACAACTGGATATCCTTTCTAGCAATTCACTTCTAGTAAAGACTGAACTGGGTACCATATTTTGAAAATAAATGGTAATAAAATGAACTAGAAATACGGTAATTTGTGTCTTTCATAAATTTTTTAAAAGTTACATAAAAATATGTTTCAAATACTGCAGGATGTTTCACAAGTCCTTTTCTATAATGATAGTTTTCTGCTCTAACAGAACTTTCTTCACACACTTTGGTTTGATAAAACAGCATTAATGATGTAGTTTACATTTAGATGCAGTGAAAAGATTGCCCAACAGCCTGGCTCTAGCTTGCCTGCACACATTTCAATATAGGTAGCCCCTCATAAAATTATGAGGTAACCGTCTCTCCTTGGGTCTTATATCCACAGCTCTTTCCTCCATTTCAGGGCTTTCCTTCCTATTCTTATCCATCAATTGTTCAATATTCTCAAATTGCCCTGGTCCTACAAAAATAAGCAAGGCCCCAAATCCTGCTGCACAATTCTATTACTGTCCCTTCTTGGGTTCACTCATATTCTCTATTTCAACACTTACCATGCTAAATTGTCAACAGATGATTTTGTCAGAAGGAAAAGGAAAAAAGAGGCTATATGATTTCTCAAAATTCCCCTCCACTTGTAGAATCTAATACATTATCTTTCCTCATCTCTTTTCTTTAAATCTCAGAAAAAAGATCCTCCTCTACAAGGCTGCTATCTACAAAATGAATCAAGTCCCTCCTGCCCACTGTGGGATCATGATCTATGGGTTCTTACAATTTCAGTATTTTTTCTTCATTTGATACTTCTACATCTATAAATATGCTAACATCTTCCCCATCCTTAGATAATAATTTTTTAAAATCCCTATTTTGAACCACACTTCTCTTTTAGGTCATAGCCTTATCTCCTTCCTTTTCCCTATCACACCAGGCTTCTCTAAAGAGTAGTTCACAAGTGCATCACCTCATCAGTTCTCCACCCCTACCATCTCAGCCACTGCTTTCCCCAAACTCCTTGGAAAAGATTAGGAATGAGCTAACTGACAAATCAATCACATATTTGATCTGCAGCCTGCTCAAGGACAGACTGTCACTGCTGTTGGTATCCCTCAGGTTGTCGTATTTTTCTTGAGTAATCCAATTTACTTCTGGGGCTTCACCTAGTTTTTATATAATTTCTAAATATTATTTACAGACTCACTTTTCTTCACCTTCCTTCTTAACATATTTCTCCTGGAAGTCCCAAAGATGGTGCCTTTAATTTACCATTTTCAAAACTACTCACTCCCCCTAACCAAGCCTACTCTTCCTAGTATAGATTCCACCTCTCATTTGTATTATGACATCACCATCTACCTCTTCTTCAAAGCTTATAATCTCAGAATCATCTAATTTTTTTCTTCTCTCTGACCACCAGATATCTAATTCTTTTTCATATCTTTCCATTCTGCTTCATAAAAGTCTCAAAGTCATCCTCATCACAATTTCACTCTCTGTAAATTTCACTCCAGCGTCGTTTTTAAAGTACAACACACAGACAGGAAAAAGCTAGATCTGGGGAGTTTTTTTTTTCTCCAAATAGCTCAAAGAAGTAATGCTGTTCCTAACTGACTGATTTGATCTCACAACGTAAAAGCCCTGTTTTGAATAAATTTTTATTGACTGAACCACCAATAAACAAAGCAGGTCAAAGTTTCATTATTTTATTACAAGAAAATATGTAGTAGTATAACTGAATCAGAATTGTCTGAAGTATCTTCACACAGCTAATAAACACCAATAAACATTAAACATGACTATAGGATCACTGCCACCTTTTATTAAATATTCAAATTTGAATCTCAAAACTATCCTATTTTATTTTTTTGAGACAGGATCTAGCTCTGTCTCCCAGGCTGGAGTGCACTGGCAAGATAATAGCTCACTGTAATCTCTAACTCCTGGACTCAAGCAATTTTCCTGCCTCAGCCCTGAGTAGCTAGGACTACAGACGTCCACCACCACCAAGCCTGACTTTTTTTTTTATAAAAATGGGGTTTTGCTATGTTGCCTGGGCTAGTCTCAAACTCTCGGCCTCAAGCAATCCTCCTGCCTTGGCCTCCTAAATTGCTGGGATTACAGGCATGCCCAGCCTCTAAGTTTAGAATGATGAATTTCATTGACAGTTTCTGTTTTCAAGATAACACTTATATGTACACTTACAAAAATACCTAGAATTCGTAACAGATACAGGGATAAACTGGTTCTTAAATGCAGCCATGGTGGAGGTGACAGAAGAGAAGCCATCTGACTCCTTCACCCTTCCATTGCCATCACCCTACTCTAAGTCAATATCACCTCTGCCTATCTGTTCCAGTATTCACTTAACTAGCTCCCTTACTTTCACTCTAGTTCTCAACAATATTCTCCCAGAGTGGCTAGAACCATCATTTTAAAACATAAAACAGATTTTATTACTCTCCTGCCTAAACCGTCCAAAGGCTTCCCACTGTAGTTAGAAAAATATCCACACTCTTCACATGACCTACCCAAGCCTTCATGATTTGGCACCCTGTGTACCTCTCTGAGTTCATCTTCTACAACTCTTCTCCTTGTCCACTCAACTACAGTCACACTGGTCTTTCTGTTCTTCAAACTCACTCAGTTCATTTCCCATCTTTACTATTTTCTGCTCTCCCTACTTGAAATGAGCTTCCCAGAGGTCCACATGTACATCCTTACTCTCTTCATTCTGTCTCAGTGTAAATGTTACCTCCCCCAAAAGTGAACCCAAACACCCAATCTAAACCAGTCCCCAACCTTTACACACAGTGTCAGTCACTCTCCATCCTATTAGTTTCATTTTCATTGTAGTACTCATCCGAAATTGTCTGTGTGCCTGTTATCTGTCTCCCCTCACTAGAAATCCACTCATTGTTCTATCTGTGCTAGGCTTAGGACAGTGCCTTAATACACAGTAGGCATTCAGATATTGATCAATGCCTGATGTCTCTCAAAGCCGTATCTCCTAAGCTTCAGATTCATACTTCCTTGCTTATATCTCCATAAATATGTCCCATGGGCACCATAAACTGAGCATGTCCAAAACTTATGTTACTTCTTAAATCTGGTCTTCTTCCTGTGTTCTTCTCGGTTAATAGCACCCATGAATAGCTGTTCAATCTTCTTTATTCCCTCTTTCACTAAGACCTTTTAATTTAAATTCTACATATTTCTCAATTATCACCTGTTCTCTACCTCCACTGTGACTGCCTTAGCTCATACTCTCATCATCTCTCACCTTAACATCTAAAAAATTCTACAGGTATATCTCATTTTAGTGAACTTTACTTTATTGAATTTTGCAGATGTTGCATTTTTTACAAATTAAAGGTTTGTGGCAACCCTGCCTTAAGCAAGTCTATTAGTGTCAGTTTTCCAACAGCATGTGCTTTGTGTTTGTGCCAGGTTTCTATAATTTTCACAGTATTTCAAACTTGTTATTATTACTATATCTGTTACGTTGATCTGTGGTCAGTGACCTTTCATCTTACTATTGTAATTGTGGGGTATCACGAACTACACCCATACAAAACAGCAAATTTAATTGATAAATGTTGTATGTGTTCTGACTGCTCCATCCACCAGCCATTCCCCCTTCTTTCTCTCTCTCCTCAGAACTCTCTCTATATTGGCCTCTCAGTGTCCACGTGAAAGGAAGAGTCGCTTATCTAACTTTCAATCAAAACCCAGAAATGATTAAGCTTGGTGAGGAAGGCATGTTGAAAGCCAAGATAGGCCAAAAGCTAGGCCTCTTGTGCCAAACCATTACCAAGTTGTGAATGCAAAGGAAAAGTTCTTAAAGGAAATTAAAAGTGCTACTCCAGTGAACACACAAATGATAAGTAGATGAAACAGCCTTATTGCTGATATGAAGAAAATGTTAGTGGTCTGGATAGAAGATCAAACCAGTCACAACATTCACAGCAAGGCTCTAACTCTCTTCAATTTTATGAGGGCTGAAAGAGGTGAGGAAGCCACACACAAAAAATTTGAAGCTAGCAAAGGTTGGTTCATAAGGCTTATGGAAAGAAGCCATCTCCATAATGTAAAAGTGCAAGGTGATGCAGCAGGTGCTGATGGAGAAGCTGCAGCAAGTTATCCAGAAGATCTAGCTAAGATCATTGATGAAAGTGGATAAACAACAGATTGTCCATGTAGTAGATGAAACAGCCTTGTATTGGAAGAACATACTTCTAGGACTTTCATAGCTACAGAGAAGTCAATGCCTGGCTTTAAGCTTCAAAGAACAGGCTCTTTTGTTAGGGGCCAATGCAGTTAGGGACTTGAAGTTGAAGTCAATGTTCATTTACCATTCTGAAAGTCCTAGGGGCCTTTAGAATCATGCTAAATTTACTCTGCCTATGCTCTCTAATGGAAAAACAAAGCCTATATGTCAGCACATCTGTTTACCGCATGGTTTACTGAATATATTAAGCCCACTGTTGAGATCTACTGCTCAGAACAAAAGATTTCTTTCAAAATGTTACTGTTCACTGACAATGCACCTGGTCATCCAAGAACTCCAATGGAAACATACAAGAAAATTAATGTTGTTTTCATGCCTGCTAACACAATATCCATTCTGCAGCCCAGGTTCAAGGAATGATTTTGACTTTCAAGTCTTATTATTTAAGAAATACATTTTGTAAAAGGCTTTAGCTACTATAGATAGTGATTCCTCTGATGGATCTGAGCAAAGTTAATTGAAAATGTTCTGGAAGGATTCACCATTCTGGGTGCCATTGGGAACATCTATGATTCATGGGAGGAGGTCAAAATATCAACATTCACAGGTGTTTGGAAGAAGTGGTCATTAAATATGAAATGTCCGATTTCAAATCCAAAGTGGTTTATTATATCTCAAATAAGAAGCAGTACAATTAATCAAAGTAAGCATCTAAACTATCGACACAGTTTTGCCATCTTAATGATAGTATGTTTATGCCAGCAGCAAACAAGCCTAGAGAGCGAGAAATTGCAAAAGGAGTTTTCCACAGCTTGTTGAAAATTGAATAATTGTCCTTGCAAGAAATGGTCCATTCTCCTGTGGCTGGTGTTTTGTTAAAAAAAAAAAAAAAAAAAAAAAAGTGGTCCAAAGCCTCGAAGAAGTGGAAGCAGCTAGTGCAAGGTCTGGTGAATGTGGTGGACAACAGAGAATTTCCAAGTCCAGCTTCTGTAGTTTGAGCTCCGTTGTTTGTGTGATATGTGATCATGCTTTGTCTTGCAAGAGGATTGGCCTGTCTCTAGTGACCAATCTCAGGTGCTTAACTGCAAACACCCTCATCATTTTGTCCAACTGGGTGCAGTAGACATCCACTGTAATGGACTGACCAGGTTTTATGAAGCTGTAGTGGATAATACCAGTGCTGGACCACCAAACAGACACCATTAGCTTTTTTTTGATGAATATTTGGTTTTGGACTGTTTTGGCACTTCATCTTTATCCAACCATTGTGTCGAATGCTTATGATTGTCAAAAAGAATCCATTTTCATCACCCATTGCAATAACATGTAGAAATGGTTCACCTTTATGTCGTGACAGCAAAGAAAGGCAAGCTTTGAGGTGACTTCTCTTCTGACACTCATTTAATTCATGTGGAACCCATATATCCAGCTTCCTTGTCTTGCTGATTGGTTTTAAATAGTCCAATATTGTTGGAATAGTAACATGAAACCTTGCTGCTAATTCATGTGTGGGTTGAGATGGATTCGCTTCCACTACAGCTTTCAGTCCATCATTATTCATCTCAGTTGCCCATGTGGCTCATTTTCAAGATTAAAATTATCGGAACAGAACTTCTGAAATTATCGACATACTGTGCATTCAATAGCCACATCCTTCCCAAATACTCTGTTGATATTTCAGTCAACAAAGTGCTGCACTGGTTCCAGTGCAACCAGTGCTGCACTGGTTCCACAACGGAACTCATGTTTGAAACTAACACCAATTTTTGACTTATCCATGGTTTCCTAAAACTTGCTCTAAAAAAATTTGGAAGATAATCACAAGCCCAAACATGCACTTGCAAGAATGAGGATGTACCTTCACAATAAAAATAAAGCTAGAAGTGTCAAAGAGAAATGTCAGAGATATTCAGAGATATCAACTATCAAACTTAGTACTTAAGGAATGGGCATTTCATACTTAATAATCTAGTAATTCCAACCCTTATGAACAATTTTGATAGGTTCAAGACTTCAGTGGAAGAAGTTACTGCAAGATGTGGTGGAAATAGCACGAGAACTAGAAGTTAAGATTGAAGATGTGACTGAATTGCTGCAATCTCATGACAAAACAGATGAGGAGATGCTTCTTATGGATGAACAAAGAAAGTGATTCCTTGAGGTGGAATCTATTCCTGGTGAAGATGTGAATGTTACTGAAATGATAACTGGTGTATAGAATATTACATAAACTTAGTTGATAAATCAGTGGCAGGCTTTGAGAAGATTGACTCCAGTTTTGAAAGAAGTTCTACTATGGGTAAAATGCTATCAAATAGCATTGCATGCTACAGAGAAATCTTTCATGAAATGAAGAGTCAAATGGTGTGGTAAACTTCACTGCTGTGTCATTTTAGGAAATTGCCACAGCCACCCGAATCTTCAGCAACCACCAGCCTGATCAGTCAGCAGCCATCAACACTGAGGCAAGACCCTCCACCAGCAAAAAGATTACTCACTGAAGGCTTGAATGATCATTAGCATTTTGTAGCTTTAAAGTATTTTAAAATTAACGTATGAATACTTTTTTAGACACAATGCTACTGCACACTTAATAGGCTATAGTATAGCAGCATAACCATAATTGTATATGCCCTGAGAAACAAAAAAATTCATGTGACTGGCTTTACTGCAACGTTCATTTTATTGCAGTGGTCTGGAACAGAACCTACAATATCTTCAAGGTATGACTGCATTTATTTTCCTTACTTTATCTAGCCTCAATACAACCAGTAGAGCAAACTTTCAAAAATACAAGTATGACCATGTTTCTCCTCTGGTTAAAATCTTTCAGTAGTTTTCCATCACCTATAAAATCCAAATTCCCTAATATGGCATAAGGCCTTCACATCCTCTCGTTAACCGGCCAGTCCGAACATCTCTTGCCTCTCCTTACAGGGGCCCTTTTAATTCAAGCCACACTGGACCATTTGCTCTTCCCTAAATTCACTGCTTCATACTGCTGTAACTTCAACAATTGTTGAAGTGAAAAGTGAAACTTTCCCTGATCCATGTTAGCAGATTTAGAATATAGAACTGCTACTATATAGCAGAAGTCCCCAACCTTTTTGGCACCAGGGACCAGTTTCATGAAAGACAACTTTTCCATGTGGAGGGGTTGGGGGGGATGGTTTAGGGATGATTCAAGTGCATTACATTTATTGTGCATGTTATTTCTATTATTATTACATTGTAATATATAATGCAATAATTATACAATCCACCATAATGCAGAATCAGTGGGGGACCTGAGCTTATTTTCCTGCAATTAAACAGTCCCATCTGGGAGTGAGGGGAGACAGTGACTGATCTGACAGGAGATGGAGCTCAGGTGGTAACGCAAGTGATGGGGAGCAGCTGTAAATACAGATGAAGGTTTGCTCACTTGCTTGTCCACCTCACCTCCTGCTGTGAAGCTCAGTTCCTAACAGGTTATGGATCCATAGCAGACTGCAGACATATAGTATACATAGTACAGCCAATCCCTGTTATTCATAAGTTCTGTATTTGTGAATTCACCTACTTGCTAAAATTTGTCATCCAATAATCAATACTTGCAGAGCTTTTGTGGTCATTTACGGACATGCACAGAGTGGCAAAATATTTGAGTCACCCAACATTGCACAGTCCCAGCTGAGGCTGAACAACACAACACTTTGCTCTCTTGTTTTAGCTCTCATACTAAAAAAAGTGTCCTTTCATTGTCTATTTAGTGCCACTTTTTTTTCTTTATGCATTTTTGTGTTCTGTTATTTCACTGTCTAAAATGGCCCCAATCATAGTACTGAAGTGCTGTCCAGTGTTTATAACCAAGAAGGCCATGATGTGCCTTATAGGAAAATGCATATATTAAATAAGCTTCGTTCAGGCATGACTAATAGTGGGGTTGGGTACAATGTTAATGAATCAATATTACATATTATATAAAGTGTCTTTAAACAAAAACTCTCACAAAACAAGGTTGTGTATTGATCAGTTGATGAAAATATTGTGACCAAAGGCTTGCAGGAACCTAACCTTGTATTTCCCCTAGAAGCAAAAATAGTTCAGTATTTGATAATTTAGTGTTTGCAGAGACTTTATAGGCCATAACTACCATGAATAATGAGAACTGACTATATTTTAATTTACATGTCTGTCTCCAACACAAAATTATTGGGCTCACTGAGGACAGACATGGCATCTTATTTATTTTTGAACTCTAGTTCTTAGTATTATGCCAGACACACTGCAGTTAACAAATATTTACTGAATGAAACAGTAAAATTCTGGTTTCTCACCACTGTAATGTGATTTCCTCTAATCTATTAGCAGATAAAATTACCCTAAAATTATTCCTACTTATGGTAAGATCTCCGTGTAGACCAACAGTTATACATTGCCCCTCCACCTCAGTAGGCCTTGCTCAATCGCATAACAGTCTGAATGTCATCCTCCATTCCTGCCCCTTCCCTCTTTTATAGCCAAAGACTATGCTCTTTAAGTTCAAACTTAAAATCACAGTTAAATGGAAAGGCATTTTCAGACATTTACTTTTCCTCAGGTCAGTTATCCTTAAAGGGCACAGACCTAACAACTGTTAGACACCCTTACAGTCAAAGTGGAAGAGTGAACACACGTGCCCACATTCCCTCCCTTTGAGGGCCCAGTGAAATGACAAAACAGCTACCTACTTTTAAAAAGAATAAAACAGCAACAATACTAGAAGTGAAGTGAGTGCACAATTAGAGAAAGATTAGCAAACAGGAACTTTTAGGAAATGGTCACAAGTTAGAAAACAGATGAGTAGCTTGTGTGTCTGGCAAAAATGTAGGCTTGATAATCTGAAAATAATTCTCTCATATCTCAAAATGATAAATAAAATACAAAAATATCCCCTAAATAAAAAAATAAGTTCCCAGGAAAATTCCCTTGGGCCAACATGTAGGGGAAAAAAACCAAACTGTTAAGCATGCCCTGAAGTCATGACTTCCCTGAGTGAGTGCTGATCCTCAGCCTCAGGCACTCAGAGGCCTGTCCAAGGAGACCTGGAGCTTAGATCCCTCCACATGAAGCTAAGACCTGAAAGGCCAACCCCCACCTTGTAAAAGAACAATCTAGTAAAAATGTGCCAGTTGGCCAAGAAAGACAAGGAAATTGATCTGTTTCAGCTTGGGGGAAAAATATCACCTGAAAATTTGAAATCATAGCCTACTCTCAAGGATTCAGGTTTCAAAATTATCCACCAGAAAACCCCAAGCAGAGAAATTATAAAGTGATACCGGGTTGGTAGCTTCCACAGGTGCCAAAGCCTTAGCAAATCTCTCAAGGAGTATGTCCTCTAACTAAGCTGCACACAATTCCCTTGAATAAAAACCCAATCAAGCAAGAGCATGCAATTCAAAAATCACAAAACACTCAAAAGAGAGAGGCAGTTGAAAACACAAGAAAGTAATACTATCATAAAGGAAAGCAGATAAGATTGGATAATCTTATAATCTAAGACTTTAGTGGTTAAGCACAGTTCTTCCCAAGTGGACTTTCTCCAGGCCTCCCTTGAGAAGTCTACATGTGTTAAAACATTCTTCTTTTATCTACTATCTACTAAAAGAAAACGGGTACTTACTCCAAAACCTGGCCTCCCACAGAGAAAAAATGCTACACACACACATACACACACATCTGGATTCACCACATCCTGACTACTACAGTCCAGAGATATTTTTGCTTTCCCTCTTCATTCTGTTACTATACAGAGTAGCTCACATACATAGGCAGACTGTACTGATATTTTATATTAAATGGCCAATATGTTTAGATCAATCAAATGGAGGTGGGGTAAAGAAAAAATGAACTGATTCTCTGAAAATATCCCCCTTCTCTATTACGGGTATGTTCATTTGACTTTTATCTTTATATTACAATGATTTTGTTCTGCTTAACAAAAACAACAAAGCCAAATAAAAACCCTTGCACACCTTGTTCTCATTCTAGAATTTCAACATTTTTTCATTTACCACTATAAACCACTATAAAACCTTTCTGTATTGTAAGCAAGAATAAAATTATTCTAAAAGAAATAACCCCTAGCTAGTTTTTCTTTTAAGTGTTTTGGTGTTTAACTTTTTGCATATACAAAAATTAGATTCAAATACGATAAGAAAAAAACCTAGCCTCAAGAATTAGTTCAACTCAGACCTGAGACACAAAGTACCTCAAAGCGCATGAAAAGCACTGTTGTAATGAGAGTATCTAAAGATCATATCCGGAGGCCCTTGGGATTTGAAAATAGAGTGATCCTATAGGGATATCACTGCAGAGTTAAATTAGTAAAAGTGAACAGAAGATAAGTGAATTTAGCATGAAACAGCCAACCCAAGTGAAGATGGGTAAAAATATTTAGAAATATTTGTGTAATCTAAGTGTCTAAGATATACCCTTAAGAATATAATAAAAAATACGATAAGAATCTATTGTATTGTAAGCTGTTGGAAGGCAATATCTCATCAAGCCTAGGAAAAAAAGGAAGTAGGAAATTGACCTATGTCTCCAAAAATGTCTATGAAAGAACTTGCCTACTCTATATTCCAGGGTTTTTCAACCTTGGCACCACAGACATTTGGTCCCTGATAATTCTTTGTTGTGGGGGCTTTGTCCTATGAATTGCTTAGTAACATCCCTGGCCTCTATGCACTAGCCCTCAAGTAGCACCTGCTACCCCTCGATGTGACAACCAAAAATGCCTTCAGATATTACCAAATGTCCCTTAGTAGGCAAAAATGCCCCCTTTGAGAATCAATGGTATATTCTGAATAATGCAAATAGATGTTCTACAGTTTGGTTGTTTTCCCCTCATACCTCATGTTGAAATTTGATCCCCAGTGTTGGAGGTGAGGCTTAATGGGAGGTGTTTAGGTCACATGGGCAGATCCCTAATGAATGGCTTGGTGCTGTCCTGGCCATAATGAGTAATTTCTTGTTCTATTAGTTCTCGAAAAAGCTGGTTGTTTAAAAAAAGCCTGGCACCTTCCCCTTCTCAATGAGTGATCTTCTCATGCCAGCTGTTTGCCTTCCAACATGAGTGGAAGCAGCCGGAGGCCCTCACTAGAACCAGATTCTGGCACCGTGCTTCCTGTACAGCCTGCAGAATAGTGAGCCATACAAACCTTTTTTCTTTATAAATTACCCAGCCTCAGGTATTCCTTTACAGCAACACAAACGGACTAAGGCAAGATGCATTGAGCTAATGTAGTCTGATTATTTCTAACATCAGGATTCCTCTACTCTTCCAGCTCACCTAGTAAATGTCTCATAATGATTTAGCTTTCTAGAGACAGTAAGATCATGGTTGCAAGATGTACTTGCTGTACTGTTCTTTTATGAAATTTTAAAAAAGATATTAGAAAGGAAGGCCTATGAACAAGTAAAAGTTTCTGATAATAAAAATCAAGCCACATACTTCTCACATTTCCCCACAATACTTAACACTGTACTGCATATATGCCAGACATTTGAACTGCTTTTAAAATGTTCTAACATATTTTAATATTTATATTCCTTACTATCAGCATCTTGATTGTCTCAGTTTCTTTTGCCCTAATTTTTATAGTTCCTATGCCCTTTCCTTTCCCCCACATGACGATACCCACATAGCTCATCCATCATCATTATTATTAATGTCCTTCCATTGAAAGTTAACATATATCATGCAGGGATAAATGAAATGACTTACTAATTAGTACCCAGGTAGGTGGTCTCAAAAGAACTTTTCCTTCCTTTTACAATAAAGGGATCGAACACAGTTGAGAACTAGATAAAATCTAGGAAATATAACAACTTATATTAAAAAAGAAAATAACCTAAAAGAACCTTAAAACCACAACCAGGGCTTATCTTGGGGAAAAGACTGGAACTGTAGGGAAATCGCCAAACTCCGAAAATCCAGGGACTTTGCCGAGGAATCCCTTGAAAAACTTCAAAATATTGGTCATTTGGTTTGCCACGGTGAAATCACAGTGTCCTTGTATTTATATTTTACTGTCCCTTCATTCTGCCACGACTGACTTTCAGTCTCATTAATTCACCTCTAAATTATCACAACAAACCTCTGCCTACTATCCTTTTCGTCCTGGTAATCAATCCACTCAGCATAGGCCCATCACATAGATCATGTTAAAATTATCATTTTAATGACCAGACTGCATCAGAAAAACTTACAATCTTCTTTCATCTGGGAACGTTTAAATTTCTCATCTTAATACCTATCTTTCCATCTATTCAAACTAATTCACTGTTATTCCTTAATATAAACTCTCTGTTCTAACCACATTGATCTTTTCACTCCTTGGTGAACAAACACATTTCTCATTACCACCTAAATGCCATTACTCATGTTACTCACCCTATTTAAGAAATATCCTTTTTTCCTTAGCTGTTCAATAGTTAGCCAGTTTATGGCCCACCTCCTGCTTTTGTGGAATCTAAGTTTTAGAACTACAATGGGTCTTCAAACTTATTTCAAAATTCAATCAAATGAGTAGCAAGTTTCTCCCCACAGGCATTTCTTTTTCTGAATTCTTTCAGAGCTTACAGCCTGCTACACATGATAAAACACTATTTGTATATTAAATTTTGTTGTTTCATAACATGTTCAATAACTTCAATATTAAGCATAGTTTATGTGCATGGGACAATTTGGCTGGGGGAATACATAGTTTTTTCCCTCAAATAAACTTACATAAAGTAATACTTTTATTATATGAAATTCCTATATATATATGTACACAGATTTTCTTTTAGTGAAAATTTCTACTTAGGAGTAACAAATTCTTAAGTTGTTATTTTTGGAGATATTTTGGGAAAGACAGAACTCCAGGTTTACATGATAAAAGAGAAGAGAAATAAAAAGAAGGCAGAGTAGGAGTAGAAGATGTTTGCAGTGCAAGCTCTTAGAAGAGAACAGCAGCAGAGATAAAACAAATTTGCAGCCTTCAATCTAAGATTGCAAAGTCTGTTGGGAAGGAAAGAATGGACATGAGAATAAGGAGGACAGAGCCAAGTCAGTGTTCCATTGTTATGTTCTGATGAATACTGGCATAAAATTATCATGGGTGGAAACTATAAATACCTACTTGGCTATAGCAAGCTGAGTGAAATAAAGGTTACTAAAAGTTTATTTTTTATCTCAGATATCCAAGTTATGTTATCTCTAGGACAGCATTTGGAACCAGAAGTTGGAATCAATAACTTTTAAGTGAAAATTAGAAAAGTTCTAAATAAAAATCCTCAAAAATGCCTCCTAGGATTTATGAGGTGATGGTTTTGTTGTTGTTTCGTTTGTTTGTTTTTTGTCCAGACTGAAAGTCCTGAGACATTTCTTTCAAGAAAATAATGACAAGAAACTAACTGTATAGTATCTTATAGTATTTCCAAAACTGAATTGCATAAAATGTTGATGATCTGATTAATATATTCTATTAATATTTAATGTTTCAATTGGGCAAACATTAAAACTTTATAAGGATTTTTATGGGTTCACTCGCAATCTTAGTCTCCTTAACCTCATTTATCCCACAATATTTTAAATTCCTTCATGGAAAATTTCTCTACCCCAGGGGTTTTCAAGCACTAAGAACTAGTGAGGGCATATTGTGGCTACTATTTTGTCTCACAAGATATTCCAACCTTCTTAAAAATGTGGTTTCAATTTTTTTTCATTGACCTCCTTTCAAAAATTACTAGTTTAACAGAAAATTAAAAATACTTGAATCAATTTGTTTAAAAATATGCATGACTATCATTTCATTTCTAAAATAAGTTAACTTTAATGAATTAAACTTCTCTACCCAGTTACTTAAGTTTCTTATATCATAGTCCCAGCTAGGATACTAAAAGATGAATGAAAAAGGCAAATAATTTTATGTAATTAAAGTTAAATTTTCCATAGAGCATTTAAATATGTGTATATATACATATGCTAGTAAAATAAAAAGGCAGACAAATCCACTTGAAGACAGCCACATTCATTCAAACTTCAAATACTATGTTACAGTAATGAAAAAAAATCAATGTTTTCTTTAGTAGAAAAGCAACTCAAGAATTAAGCTGGTAATATCAATAAGTTATTTATAGTCATTTTCTACAGATAATTTGTAAACTGTCTTTATAGTACCAAAACAAAATTTTCTGAAACATTCAAGAATTTGTAAAAAACTGACATTAGCCCTCGCCATATGACCTGATTAGAAGCTATTCCAATAAATGTGCGGCAACTGGAAATACTCCCAATTCCTTAGTGAACCATTATTTTTTGTACAAAATAGATTTTCTTTTTGGATACAAGACCACGAGAGTTATATTATTCTTTATATGAAAATCAAGTTGAATGCTTTGAAAAGACCCAAAGAAACCAAAGTGACAAAACAAGAAAACAAAAAGATAAATTGCTGTATAATTAAGGGTAAGCAAGATAAGTATAAACAACTGAGTCATAAAACACTAGAAGTCTAGATCCTACACTCAGATTGCTTCATAAACTTTTAAGTTCTCACCCAAATCTGGTAATCAGTGATAAGTCAGTAGTTTATATAAGAATGATGACCCAGAGCTCCTGGCAAAAGACAAATACTGAAAGAAAAAACTGACATAAAAATATACATTTTTATTTTTAAGTAATACTAAAGTATATGTGAATAATTTTTTATGGCTCTTCACTTAAATCAACTTTCAGTTAGTCAAAAACTACCACTAGTCCTGGTCAATCAGATTAGAGGGTTTTACTCATGATATATGCTGATTAAGGCATAAATTTTTTTTTCTAGACCACTACAAAAAAAGCTACTGGCAATAGTTACCTTTAGAACAATGTTTCTCCCTTGGGGCCACTGTCCCCCAGCTGACTTAGAACTGGTGTGGACCAGGGGAATAAATTTAAAAAAAAGAACAATGTTTCTGAACCTCAGCCCTACTGACATTTGGGGCTGGATAAAAGTCCTCTGTGAGGGACTGTCCTGTGCACAGCTGGCAGCATACCTGACCTCTACCCCATGGATATCAGCAGCAATCCCATCCCAGGTGTGACAGCCAATGCTCCTGGGGTAGGAAGCCAGCAAAATTATCCTCCCCACCCCCTAGTTCAGAAACACTGACTTAAACTGGATGTGGTG